>PVKA01001868.1:0-41759 GCA_004027165.1 Ctenomys sociabilis | reverse complement strand
TTGAGAACCTTCACCCCTACCCTCAAGCCTTTGCCTCCTCCCTCCATCAGCTTCAGGTTCACAAGGCAACCACATCTACTTCAGAAAGAAAACAGAACCCATCCCCTGGGAACTCCCCTAACAACCCGATGCTGGCTCCCCCACCTCTGCACTTAACGTGTCATGGTCAGTCTTTCTACCTGCTTTTCCTGATCTCCTAATTCTTGCCACTGGGAAACCTCATGGTTTTGATCTTGCCTCTTTTCTCCCCATACCTTCATCATCTTTTCTCTGAATTTTCCCCAGTAATGTCCAACCGCACTCTGCCCTCACCCTGCTTTCCCTCCTGGGCACACCCTCCACAGCCAAATGCTTCCACATTTCCTCAGCTTCTCTTTATGCCCGTGTATCCACTGTGATTGGTTTCTGACACCAGATTACACCCCAATGGCTGCAGCTACAGAGACCAATATCAAATTGCTTAATCCACCTTGTTCTGCTCTGCCTCTACACTATATTCAAACTTAAGACTTCTTTGATGGCTCAACACTTTATCCTCCCCTTAAGTGTTAAGAGTTCTCTGAGAATATATACTTCTCTTATCACATTACATTTTTACTTTAAGGCAATCTAATTTCCTTCCACAGTTTGTGACATCCAAATGCTACAATGCCCAGAGGTCTACCTATAGTCCAGTTACTTCCTCTACATCCAGACCTATTTGGTCGATACCTCCACTTGGTTGAATCAAACCTTCATACTCAACAAAAAACAAGACTGCATACTCACCATGCATCCCCAAACCTGGCCCTCTTCCACTGTGCCTAGCCTCAGAAAACTATACCACCATGAACGCTCAAAGGCAAACTGGCAATACTGGTGCCATCTTGTCACATTTTGTCCCATGCCCAGTGTTGCACCAAACCCACCCTTTGTCTCTATTGCAGTGCCACCACTCTGAGCCACATAATGTCATCTCTCCTGGATGACTGCAGCAGTCTCCAAAGATTCTTTGGCCCCATCTATTCCCACTCACTCAGCAAGGCTGGGAAGTAAAAACTCAACATAGTACCTTCAATTAGTCTTAGAACCTAAGCCTCCATCATCCATTCCTTCGCAGATTTCCTCCATTCTAACTCAAGTCTCTCTCCCTTCACTGTGTCTGATGGTTTCCTTTGGTTCTCCTAACACCACATACTTCTCTCCATTTCAAACATGTGGTTTCTCTACCTGGATTTGTCCATCCCCCTGGTCACTGCTTAAATCAGACAGAGCCAACTCATTCCTCATTTCACAGCCTTTCAGATCAGGTAGCTCTACAGCATGTCCTGATAGCACCATTTCATGAGAACACAGGCCACATATTAGAAGTACATGTAGTACATGTTTGATTAATCCTTGCAGCAAACTATGGATGACATGTAACTGGCCTTCCTTCAGGCTATTCTCAGATGGCATCTGGATGACTCTGTACATGTAACCTAAACATGAGCCTATAGCAGCAGTCTGTTACAATGAAGGAGCAAAATGTGTCAGCCTTACTGAGAAAAATACAGTGTGTTGGTTCCAAGTGGTACCCTCACAGGGGTTTTCAATTATTACATCTCATTAATTCTATAATGTACTTTTTCGAGCCAGGATCTCACTGCTTACTGCAGGCTGCCTTTAAACTCACTATATAGCCCATGATGACCTGGAACTCATGGCAACCCATATACCTCAGCCTCCCAAGTGCTCCCGGCTAAATTATGGTGTAGTACTTGATACATTGTTTCAACTTGGCTGAATTGGCTCCCCCTAGTTCCAGGCATTGGGGGGGGGCAGCACAGCAGGAGGGCGTGGCACAAGTGGTTCAACCCATGGGCAGCCCCAGAATGACTCGGCACAAAAACTGTAAATAAAGGAACTGAGGAAGGCTTCCTGCCGCCCTGCCCTGCTTCTGTGGAGAAGTCCTAGTCTTTGCAGAAGCTTGATCTTCACAGCCATGCCACTTAGAAGGAAGAGAGAGAGGCTTGATGGATGCCACACCTGCTGCTCTTCCTCTGCTCTTCATTGCTTTCTGCCACTATGAGCCGGCGGATTATGGACTGAACCCTCCCTCCAGTAACTGTTAGCTAAATAAACCTTTCTTTCCTTCATTTTGAGTGTTGGGTATTTGTCCCTGCAATGAGTAAAAAAGTAACTAAGACATATGGTAAATTTGATCACAGCTATTTCTCCTCTAACAGGCTGTCTTAGAACATAGTTCCTGCTGGGTATGATAGTACACACCTGTAATCCCAACACTCTGGTGCCTGAGACAAAAGGATCACCACACATAAATTCAAAGCCAGCCTGTACTACACCTAGAGACCCTGTCTCAAAAAAAAAGGGACCAACTCTTTTTATAGTTAAAAAATAATCCCATTCCCAGCCTACTGGGTCTCCCCTTTCAAAAACAAAACAAAACAAAGCCAGATAACCCTGTGGATGGGATTGCTGAGCTGGGCTGGAGGAAGGCATGAGGCACTACTCTCTGCATAGTCTGATTCCTGGCTGACACTGGTCAGGTTGCCCCACAGCACCTACACGCACCTGGGCTCCTTGGGCAATTGCCTCTGCTGTCCAGCCATGGGCGGGCACAAACTCTAGGGCTGCTGTCAGGATGCGGTGCTGCAGCTGTTCTTCGCTCTCATAGTCCTCCTCCTCTTCCCCGCTTTGGTCTGTGTACCTGGGACAGAGACAGAGGCCTTGCACTTCATCTCACTGTTCACTGCCTGACAGGCAAGATGGGTGACACCTGAAGCTCCAGGTCTCCTCTAAGCACAAGAGGGAAGGACATTAACTTCTGGTCAGTATGAATATTTTCCTGCCAATGAAAACACTGGCATCCTTGTCTTTTCACCTGATCAAGAGGAGAAGAGACACAGTGAGCCATCAGTTCTGTCATAGGAAGCCAATGCCCTCCCTCAAGGTCCTGGGTTTCCCTGTTAGCACACTGGGCTCCAAGGCTTCTCTATCTGTAATCTGCACCACACTGTAACTCCATCTTCTCATGGGCAGGAATGACTGCACTATTCACAGGGCTAGGTGCATAGTAGATCTTCTAAAAATATTTGTGGAATTGAAAAGAAAAGTATTTTAACTAGGAAACCAGATAAAGATGAGGAATACACTCATTTTACATTGAAGGACATTTAATATCCAGTGGCAGGATTAATAAAAACAAATCTAAAGGAAATAAATTATTACCACCTTCTAGGAGGGCAACTTGGCCCCACCTATGTAACAAAACTTTTTTTCTTTGTATTTTCTTTTAATTAATTTTATAGAGAAAGAAACAGCAACAAGACAGTTTCAAAACAGGTTAGTAGGTCACAAAGTTAATACATTGCATATTTTCTTCGTAGTATTCATAGTACAAGATGCAGACATAATATCTTGTCTCAGTGAACTAAGAGAAAGTAGTAGTATATCTATACTAACTCTGTATACAGGTATGTATACACACACACACACACACACACACACACACACAGTTCTTTTTTTTTAACCCACTACTATTATGGACTACTGGACTATATTGGATTACTTTGCCGAATTCATGTACCTACAATATTTGAATGGTAACAGAATACCCATCTCTGACACATGTGCTTATCTTTCAGCTGCCCCTCCTTCCCTCCCCCTTCTTCTTGCCAGGAAGGGACCCAGAACCTAGTGCATGCTGGCTAAGCATTCCACACTGGCAGCCCAATAAGCTGGTTTTGATTCTGCACTCCCACTTCTCAGGAGCATCACACAGCTTCTTATGTGATCCTTCACAACATGAAGGAATCAAGAGGCGAAATAAACTTTGGTCCATTCATTGTTACACTGTGGTATGACCATTAAAATAAGGCAAATTATGAAAAGACATTAAAAATATTACTGTTGCCAGGGAGATAGCTCAGTGGCATAAGCGCCTGCCGGGCAAGTGCAAAGTCCTTAGTTCAATCCCTGGAATGGCAAAAATAAATAAAATAAGAAAACGATAAAATGATACAAAATTTAAAAAAATATTACCGTTGAATAAAACAACAGGCTTTGGGATATCAGTAAGCATAATTAATCATTTATTATATAACATTCATATGTGAAATATGATTAAAGAAACATTTAAGAGGATATTTAGAAAAATGTCAGTAGGGTTATCTCTAGGATTTCAGGCAATTTTTACGAACTTTTCAGTATTGTTTAGATGTATTAAAATGTTTTAGGGACAATTTTTTTTTGGCAGAACTGGGGATTGAACTCAGGCCCTTGTACTTGCCAGGCAAGCGCTTATTCTACTGAACCATCTCCCAGGCCCCTTAGGAACCATTTTTATGAAAACACAAGGTTCTTTTCAAGGATAGCCTTATAAAAGATGGGATGTAAGGCCATGGAAAGAGGAAAAGAAATGGAGGAGACACAGTCATCCAATTAGGCAGACTGGCCATAAATGGATGGACTGGCGCTCTGGAACATACCTCGGAGGTGGACGGGGAGGCTCTGCATGGGGTTTTTCTGTCTCCTGTGTTTCAGAATGCTGCTCTGAAAAGGATGGGGGAGGCTGCTGCTTGTGTTCCTCTGAAGACCTTAGTCCCACAGCTGAAGCATGAAGGGTACGTGGTACCAGGAGTGGTTGGCAGCGTGACACTGAAACAGACACTGAGTTGGTCAAGCAGAAAATTTACCAGAGAAGATTGAGGCCCAGAGTGGAA
Organism: Ctenomys sociabilis; assembly: GCA_004027165.1. Taxonomy (NCBI): domain Eukaryota; kingdom Metazoa; phylum Chordata; class Mammalia; order Rodentia; family Ctenomyidae; genus Ctenomys; species Ctenomys sociabilis. The sequence goes on along the minus strand of PVKA01001868.1, from coordinate 37,056 downwards.
ATAAAAATCAGGAGGAAATGCAGGGCAGAGGATCTTCAGAACCACTAACCCTTATTATCCCACACAAAACCCTTGGGTAAAAGGCCCCTGCAGACAATGATGGTGAACAGAGAACCTACCTGACCTCTCAGCCTGTTGCTACCACTTGGAGTTTGAACCCAGTGCCTGCCACAGAGCCATATCTCCAACTCTTTTTTACTTTTTTGAGACAGGATCTTGATAAGTTGCCCAGACTGGACTTGAACTTGTGATCTATCTGCCTCAGCCTCCCAAGCAGCTGGGATTATAGATAGGCATGTACCACCACACCCAGTTTGGCAGAAACTGTAAAAGGAGTTAGCGTTATTTTAGGGAGGTGGTCTTGAGTGAAACTACATTAATACATTCAAATCTTTATAGACCAAGTTAAAGCTTAGTTAAGAACAGGGTATAGTAGGAGGAATGTGATAGTTATGAACTACAAACATGTACATAAAACATAAGAAAGGATACAAGAGATATATGGCATGGAAGGGGGAGGCAGGGGCCCCAACAAATTAAGAAATGTCAAATACTCCCCAGGACAGATGTACTCAATACTCAATATATACTACAAACACATACCAGTTAAAAAAAAAAATAGGGCACAAAAGAGGCTATAGAGTTTGGCCATGGAGAGAATCTTTGTCAGATATACTGAATTAGTATATCCAGCCCAATTTATAAAAAACATGCACTAAGCAAATAAAGTCATACAGAAAAAATATTTCGTTGAAATCTTAGACAAGTAAAATGAAGACAAACTACATAATGTAGGGTTAAAGATTCAGCACAACATAGACGAGGAATGACTGAAAAGGTACAAGAGCTTTCTGGGGTAATGGTAATGATGTCTCTATAAGAATTTAGGATATGTAAATTTAGGATACAATTGTCGCAACCTAGAATGACATAAAATTTGTGTATTTCATTGTATACCAGCAGCATTCAATAAAAGAACTAAGCGGTGAGCGGATACAGTTCAGTGAACAGTTGCCTGAGCAAGAAACAAAACAAAAAATAAAATAGTAAATTTTTATGATATGATGTTGAGAAAGAAAAAAAGTACGAGTTTATGCTTAGGAAACACACACCTGACTTTTCTTTCCTAAAGTAAGTGGCAGGTATGTGCAATTTAGTAACACCCTGACTCAAAATTTTAAAAGGGCTGAGGATGTAGCTCAGGGCAGTGCAAGGCCTCTAGGTACAATCTGCAGTAATGCAGAAAGAGATGCCATAAATATACTTCAACTCTTTTTGTAGACCTATGCTCTTATTTCTTTTCCATAAATATCTTAAGAGTGGATTTGCTGGGTCATGGACATTACTTTTACTAAACAATTTATTCTGGACTTTTGTATAAAAATTAGAAAAAGGCATTCATTAAAAAAAAGAAAGAAAGAAAAAGCCCTACAGAAACCAGGCACAGCATCACATGCCTGAAATTCCAGCACTAGAGTGACTAATGCAGCAGCACTTGGAGTTCAAGACCAGTCTGGGATCCACAGAGTTCAAGGCCTGGACCACACAGCTAGACGACCCTGTCTCAATAAACAACTTAGGAAAAAGAGTAATTCAGAAAAATGATTTTGGAAGAAACACAAAACAATATGTAAAAAAGTCAGTATTTTAGTACCTGTAGTAAACGGAGGGAAAAAATCCCTAAATGGAAAGAAAATGGAGCAACATCCCTAAAACTTTGAAAAGGGTGAGGTCCTAAAATATGATTTTGGAACAACTATACCATGAGAAAAATTCAAGGGAAATCCATTGGTACAAGCCTGTAATCTCAGCTGTTCAAGAGACTGAGGGCCGGGGAGATAGCTCAGTAGAATAAATGCTTGTCTGGCAAGTGCAGGGGTCTGAGTTCAATCCCCTGAAGAAAAAAAAAATAAGGTTGAAGCAGTAGGATAGCAGTTCGAGTCCAGCCCTGGGCAACTTACTGAAATTCTGGTTTCTCAAAATAAAACATGAAAAAGGGCATGTGACGCAGCTCAGGATAAAGGCCCTGGCTTCAATCCCCAGTTCCAGCAAAAAATTGTTTTCAAATGAAACTAAAGAGACTATCTCACTAGATGCATATTTGTTTGTATGTCAATGTGTAGTACATTCTGTTTGTGGAAGGGCGTATTGGTTTTCTATTTACGATAGTGATACAAAGTTTCCTCTTTAAGTGAATGCCTATTTTTAGGGTATTCAGAGTACCAAAAAGAAAGAAAGTAACGAGTACATAGCAACAAAGGTGGCAAAAGAATGTCAAAGAATTGGTGAAACAGCAGTGAACACGACTGACTTGGGATAACAGACTGGGCCGCTATGTGCTTTTCCAACTGTCCTTCTGGTGCTCCAGGTCCAGGGACCAGAGACACGGACTTGGGAATGGGTCTGTGACGGTCGGTTCAGCAACCGAGTTGCGTGACCTTGGGCACTCCCAGCCCTCCCAGAAGCTGTTAATTACCTCTTAACCCCGGACTGACAGGCCGTGCCCCGCAGCTCTATCCCTTCACAGCAGCGCCTGAAGCAACTAGGTCGTTCCGGCCTCTATGCCCTTCACCTCACCTTCCTCGGGGCAGCCAGGAGAGGCTTCTTCGCCCCACACCCAGCCCTGGCCGGCCTCGCCTCTCTTCCCCGGTCTTCCCCTCACCTCGGCTCGGTTGCCCCCTCACCATGTAAGCAACGCAGCTGTAGAAGCCTCCAGCCCGCCCGACCTAAGACGCCAGTAAGCGCCGCTGCCGCCGCCATCTTGGAAGCGGGCACCTACGCCGCCGACGGCGACAAAAGGGGTAGGCCGCCGCACAACTGGCTCCGCCCACTTCCGTGGGTCTCGTACTATCGCGAGAGGCGCGAGCCGCCGACGGAGTGGTTACAGCGAGGTCGGGAGCCAGCCTGTCGGCAGGTGAGTGTACTCGAAGCAGCCTGAGAGCCCTCAACCCTTCGCAGAGGGCTCCTCTCCGTCCACTGTTGTCCTGCGTTCGTCCATTTTCTCTTCCCAGCCCTGTCCCTCTTAGGAACGTGGCTGCGGGCGTCCGGCGGAGAGCCCCCGAGGGCTTGTGCTAGGGCAGCCGGCGAAGGGCCGTGTCGGCCCTGCTCGCCTGGGGCTCCGGACGCGGTGGCTCTGTCCTCGACACGCGCGCAGTCGGCCTCGGGCACTGCGCGGGAAAAGCCCCGAGCTGGGGCACGGGGACACGGGTCTGGGACTCGGCCCTACGCGCAGTCAGCTGTGTGACCTCAAGTCTCATCATCAGAAGTTTTAATCTTAGAGGGACTCGGGCAGCTAACATACGAAAGCTTGGGTTCGAACCCTCAAACTGTAAGTTTGAATTTAGAACTTGTGTGAATCCCCGACGTTATTGAGAATTTCCCAGACTCAACGATCGGAGGAATCTAGGGTATTTGTTAATAAAACAAACAGGTTTTTGCCCTGGAGGGTTGAGTGTCTAGGTGTGGTCCACAAATCTTGCTCTAGCGAACCATGGCTCAGGGTGATTCGTGCTTCTGTGGAGTTTGAGAGAGGCGGGTTTCGTTGTTTCCGGCATTTCTGAGTGACCTGGGTGGCTCACCAAGGTCAGGGTGCTGTCATTAGGGAAGGCAGCAGTGGGAAGAGGTAAACGAGTTTTGTTTTTTTTTTTTTTTTTCCCCCTGTATTGAGGATAACTGCCACATTCTGCAAATGTGTTTGAAGTTGTTAGATTCATCTTATCTATTAAAATTATTGTGCACATTTTTCCCATCAGACAGCCTGGTCTCCAGCATGGGCGTGGGGGAAGACCTTCTTAGCCAAAGTTTTTTTTTTCCCCAATTTCTGGTTTATTTATTTGGTGCAGCACTGGGATTTGAACCTAGGGCCTTTTCACAGAGCTACATCCTCTAATGGTCCCTGGTCTCCTGTTTTGAGTGTCTCATTGACCAGGATGTACTCCTGTCTCAGCAGTCTGTCTTCAGACTCATAGGCACTGATTTTCTTTGCTTCAGCCTTGGAGTAGCTGATGCTGTAGGTGTGTACCTATGTGGCTGTCTAGGCTTTATCTTCTGAGTTCTACCTACCCTGTCTTTGAGTAGGTCTTTCCTGTGGAAATGAGTATTTAAAATTAGAGTTGGGATCCAGGATTTTGCACATGTACTGCAGCCCCAACTCTCTCACATAAGTGTACATGTACAATTGGTTGGGGTTTTGTTTGTTTGTTTGTTTTCTTTTTAAGAGAAGAGTTTCAATATGCAGTTCAGGCTGGCCTTAAACTCACCATGATCCTCCTGCCTCAGCCTCCTGAGTGCTGGGATTACAGATATGCACCTTCATGCCCTGTGGTTTGTTTGTTTTCATTGTTTTGTTTTGAGGTGGGGTTTTGCTTTGTTGTTCAGGCTGTCCTTGAGCTCAGTGTAGCCCAGGCTGGCCTGGAAATCTTAGTGATCCACCTGTCCAACCCATCAATTCTCTTGCCTTTGAAAACAATGTTTTGTTTTTCGCTTTTTTCCCCCACTGTGTATATGTGAGCTTCAATTTAATTATTAGAATTTCACTTTCTGATAACTAACAGTATTTGGAGGATTTTTTAAAATGTACTAATTTAAAAGGATTTGATCCTTAACTTGAACTAAAGCTCAAACTTCAGTCTTTTTTAACTTTTGGCTGTGTGTGTTTGAATGTATGTTTTGCTGGACATTGAATTCAGACCTTGCATATGCTGGGTAATTGTTCTGCCGTTGAGCTACATCACCAGCCCTTGGTCATCCTCTCCAAGAAGGAAGCAAGATTTAATATTTCTTGAGTACTTTAAAAATAAGTGCATTGGCATGTGATAGTCACAGACATCTGTTTTTACTGTCTGTCTGTAACATTTTATAAGAGCAGGGGGTAAGTGTGTATAGTAAGTTTGAAAGGTATCTGACAAACAAGGTCAATGACATGACAAAGTCTTCTACTCCACCACCTCTTTTTAGTTGTGAAACTGGGCCCTGAGTCACAGCTGTTAAGTATGTTGACTTCCATGCTGGACAGTTTTTCTTTTCCTTTTTTTTTTTTTTTTTAACAGATTCACAATAAGCAAACAAAATTCTGATGATGAAAAGTATCACACTTTGGGTTTAAAACATTTTATTTATTTATTTATTTTTTTGTGGAACCGGGGATTGAACTCAGGTGCTTGCACTTGCCAGGGAAACCCTTATTCCACTAAGCCATCTCCCCGGCCCCCATAAAAACATTTAAAAAAGTATTGTCTCCTATTTTACTTAGAAATTCTGACTTAAAGTAGGGGCTACCTTTATTGGGGAGTTGATACTTAATATATTTTATGAGTTTCTGTAGCATGAAATTAGTTTGGGGAGATAGGAAAACAAGGCATTTTATTTACAGTCTCCTAATTTATTCAGTCAAATGCTCTACTTCTGAGATATATCCCCAACAGTCTCTTAATTTGTGGACACAGTCCCTCTTCGCTAGCTCCCTGGAGAGTCCTAGCAGACATGGCTGGGGGGGGGGGCATTTTATAGAACTTATGTACAGCAAAGGCAAATAAACTAGCAGTGAAGGAGTAGAAGCTCCCCTCTTCACTTAAAACAGTATTTCACTGAATTCTACCAGTTTCTGCTGAATGCTTTACAAAATATGAGGTGACTGTCCCTATTTTCATTGGTGGGAAAATAGATTCAGAAAAGACAATAACTTACAGTCATGTACCTAATAAGATGATCCATTGGAAGAACTTCAGAAGGTCATTTATTTCTTAGAATTTACAACCTCGCAGTCTATATTTATCTTTTCTGGCTGTTTTTTTAAATGTGAGATTGATACCAAATTGCCCATTTAAAGATTTTGCAAGTTTTTTGTTTTTTTAGCATCTCTTAAAAGTGTGTGATGTTTTAGGGATTTAAAATCCAAAATTCAGTAACTGGAGAAGCCTGCCTATCTGCTACCTGCATCCTTTTACTAAAGATTTTAGTCAGATCAGGATTAGTAAAGGGGGTCCTTATGAAGATAGGTAAAAGGCATGATAAAATAGAAGGATTTTTCATAGAATAAGGATTTGTGTGTGAATATTGGCTAGATTATGAAGGCTTTGAATCCAGCAGGGTAAGCGTGTATGTGTACAACTAGGGAGTTAAAGCTAAGGCCTTCTCCACTGGTAACCCTTTCTATTTGATTAGTTTTTTGGGGGTGGAACTGGGAATTGAACTCAGGCCCTTGCACTTGCCAGGGAAGTGCTTATTCCACTGAGCCATCTCCCTGGCTCCTACCCAATCGTTTCTATTTGAGACAGGTCCTGCTCAGTTGCCAGACTGGGCTCAAACTTCTGATCTTCCTGTCTCAGCTTCCCAGACTGCTCACATTACAGGCATGTGACACCAACATACCTGGGTCAGGCTAAGGAGTTTTGGTCTTTTTCTCAAAAAATTAAAATCTTCAGTAATTGAAATCTTCAGTGTTGCTCAGTGGTAGAACACTTTCTTGCATATGCAAGTCCCTGGCCAAACCCAAGCACTGCCAAAAACAGAGAAAGATAACTGGCTTGTAGATGGAAGGAGACAGTCATTTATTTTTCCTGTTTTTCATGGTTTTTACTTACGTTTTGAGACAGGCTCCTTCCTTATACTAGCTGATGCTGACCTTGAACTTAGAATGATCCTCCTGCTTTAGTTACCAAGTACAAGGATTAGGGGCATGTGCCACCAAGCCCAGCCAGGAGACAGTCATTAAAAGGGAATATTTTTGGGGCTAGGGAGATGGCTCAGTGGAATAAGCGCTTCCCTGGCAAGTGCAAGGGCCTGAGTTCAATCCCTGGTTCCACCAAAAAATAAATAAATAAATAAATAAAAAATAAATAATAAATAATAATAAAAAAGGAATATTTTTAAAGAAGAATGTTGTATATGCAATTTAAATTTAGGCCTAGACTGTCTGGTGACATAATTCTCACTGTTAGCCACCTCTGCCAAAGTCAGAAGTGTTCAGGATAAGATTAATACATGTTTGACCCTCTACTGTTGTTTCTGTCTTTGACTTATTTTAAGTAGAAACTTGGTGGTGTTAGTATGTGAGAGAGAAGGAGACACTAGCCATGGTTGGGTATGCCTGTAATCCCAGCACCTGGGAAACTGGAAGGAGGATAGCTATGAGTTCGAGGCCAGCCTGGAGTACATAAGTGAGCTCAAGGTCAGACTGTACTACATAGCAAGGCCTTGTTTCAAACCAAAGAAAGAAGCTAAAACAGCATGCATCTTTTGACACTTTACATACTCACCTCTGTATTAAGTAGAAGAGAAAGTTGACCCGCAGGGTGAAATTTCCACATTTCAACATGAAGTTCATGAACAGATAGATTGGGGTTCAGATCTTACCCCTTACTTTATCCTTGTAACTCTTCCAGTTGTGTAACTTGCAGTGTTAGTTGCTGCATCCCTTGAACTCATTTTGTAGCTCAAATTGACCTCCAATTTATGGCAATACTTCTGTCTCAGCCTCCCAAGTGCAAGGATTAGAGGTGTGTGCTAGCAGGAAAGAGACCTCAGGGATCTAAGTGCCTGCCTGGCAAGCACAAGGACCAGGGTTTGATCCATGGAATGGCATGCCATGCTAGCCCTGCTCCAGGCCCACCAAGTTAGCCACCAAGATGACATAGTAGCTCACGCCTATAATCCTGGTCCTGGGTAGGCTGAGATGGGAGAATTGCTGTGAGTCTTAAGTTGCAAGCTGTGTAGCAAGACCCTGTACCAAATACATAAACTTAAAAACAACAAAAATGCAGATAAGTGCCACCACACCTGGCTGAATACATTTTTTTTTTTTTTAAAAAAAGAAAAAATAGTATTCGGTTTGTGAGACTTAAATGTGCTGTCTTTTAAAAAATCAGAAGTGGTTGGGTTATGTCTGCCAGTTTATTTGCCTTCCTTGCTGAGTCATGCTTCTGTCTAATTAATGCCCTGTCTGTTTTATATTGTTTAAGCTGAGTTACTTCAAAGAAGAAGTAATCTTTCATTCCTAACCTCTTTACTTGTCTCTAAATCCCTCCTTCCCACCAGAGTTCAGTTTTTTGCTGTGCTAGGGATCAGTCCCAGGGTTAGTATTCTGCTGCTAAGGTACATCCCCAGTCTAGCTACTCTTTTGTTGACTCTGCTGTGTCAAGATTCTAGCCACGTGACTTGTTGGGTGGGGAATGTTGGGATTATGAAGCCTTGGTGTAATAAGTTCACTTATTTAGACTTTAGCATCTACAGTGAAATCGCTAATGTCATCCAGATTTGCTGATGGGAGGTTGGAAGTAGGTTGTAATTCTAATCGTATTTAATGATACCTCAGATTAAATTGCACTGTCTTCTCTCTGCTCAGTCTTGATTCTCTTTTGGCCAGTGGCTTTTAGGCCTGTGGACACTATAAGAATGGCAGAGTTTGGGATCTCAGCTGGCCAGCTGGTGGCAGTGATCTGGGATAAGTCAGCCCCCACGGAGGCTCTGAAAGATCTGGTGGATAAACTCCAAGGCTTAACTGGCAGTGATGACCGAGTATCTGTGGAAAACATCAATCAGCTACTGCAATGTAGGTATCTGCCCACTCATTCTACACAGGGCTGGAGGCTCTTTTTTTTGTTTTGCGGAACCAGGGATTGAACTCAGACCCTTGCGCTTGCCAGGGAAGTGCTTATTCTACTGATCCATTTCCCCAACCCCGGGCTGGAGGGTTTTGATGTAAGTGCTGGGTCTGTAGTTCCTTGGCATTTTGAATTTTTGTTTTAGATGGCATAGGGAAGCAGTGCTGGTGAGTTATTTTTTCAGGTGTGATGGAGTATAGCTGTTTTCTGTATACTCTTACTATTTAAGTAGCCGTGGCGCTTTTTTTTTTTTTTTTGAAAGGTTGCTCTTCTTGCTTTCTTTTTCACTTCTTTCCCAGAGAATGTGAAAGGGTTGTGAAGTGAGGCTGAGAGCAGGGCAGAGCTCCTTCAGCCTCTTTGGCTAGTGCTTGTGTTTTTGATAGAATTTAGCAAAACAGAGGGGCTTATAGCTTTTGTAGGGGCTTGGGAAATTGCTGCTGGGGCCTCGGTGATTGCTCATTAGAATCTTCTTTCTTTTCAGCTGCCCACAAGGAATCCAGCTTTGACATTATTTTGTCAGGCGTAGTCCCAGGAAGCACAACTTTGCACAGCACTGAGGTTTTGGCAGAGATGGCCCGGATCCTTCGGCCTGGAGGGTGTCTTTTTCTGAAAGAGCCAGTAGAGACAGCTGTGGGTAAGAGTTTATACAATATATGGTTGAGCTGCGTGTATTGGCTCACATCTATAATCCCAGCACTCAGTAGGCTGAGTCAGGAACATCTCCAGAATTCTAGCCTGGTCTGGGCTACTTAGTGAGTTCAAGTTCAGTCTGACTTATATAGCAAGACCCTATATCAAAAAACAGGGCTTAGGGAAACAGCTCAGCAGCATAAGCACCTGCTTGGCATGCACAAGGTCCCTAGCGTGATCCCCAGTACCACCAAAGGGAAAAAAAAATAGTCTGTAATCCCAGCACTTGGGAGGCTCAGGCAGGAGAACCACCATAAATTTAAGCTCAGCTTGGGGTACATAGGGAGGCCCTATCTCAAAATAAAGCATACTGTTACTAGATGCAGAGAACTGAGTAGAAGAAAAAGTCAATTTTAAAAGGTTCTATGTTGTATGATTTTTTTTTTCTTTTTTTTTTTTTTTTTTTGAGACAGGGTCTTACTATGTAGTTTAGGCTGGCCTAGAATGTAGCAACTCTACTGCCTCAGCTTCAGGGACACTGGGGTTACAGTGTGCACCATTGTACCCAGCCATATTCATGTTGTTGAAATAAAATTGTATCAAAGAAGATTGTGTTAGTGTTTGCCATGGTGTAAGCAGTGGAGAAGCCTGTAGCTGCAAAGCGGTAGTATTTCAATCTTATCTGTGTATTTTGAGAGATGGAAACTTGGTAGGAGATCAAGTATATTTTGAGATGTATAAAAGATGCTCATTATTTATGTGGCACTGTTAACTTGTGAAGTGTGTAGAGACATCAGTATTTGCTGGAAATTTAGACTTTGAGTGACTAAATACAATGTCTCTAGCAACTTTATACAAAGAAACTTGTATTTCCCTGCACTTTGCAATTGTAATATTCATAATATAGCATCTTTTAGAAGGGGAGAGTGATAATAACGGAATTATATTTTAAGAACATAGATAAGAGCAGTTTGAACAATCAAAAGGATTTTTCAAATTCAAATGCTGTCATGAAACTACGCACATTAGCAGAATAGTTATTATTTGAGTACCTACTGACCTACACAGGAGAGAGCCTTAATTATTTTGTCCTGCTTTGACCTATAAAGCTATTAATTGGGGTTTTCCTCTTGGCAGTTAATAATAGCAAAATGAAGACGGCTTCTAAATTGTGTTCAGCCCTCACTCTTTCTGGTCTTGTGGAAGTGAAAGAGGTAGGTATATGTAGATAGTGCTCTTTGCTGGGTTAAACCTCGGGTGATAAACCCAGAGTCTGTCAGTGCAACGGAGCAGCGAGACTGTCACCAAGAACTAGAAATCATGCACAGACTGCACACATGGGATGTGTGAGCCTTTGGGGAACAGGTCTCCTTAGGAGAAACTCAGCCAGGCCCCTAGGATAGCTTGTCTGGAACTCCCCAGTGGAGGTAGCAGTAGGGAAGGGAGAGCAGCTGCTCAGCCCTTGTAGCCCCATCTCAGTGGACATAATTCTAGGTTCACTGAAACACTTCTCATCTAGCCCAGCCCCCTACTTTTGGTGGGAGACTAGGTAAGTTGGAAGGAAATTGCATTTCTGACAGTCCAGTGATGATGATCAAATTAAGCTGGAGTGTGTGTGTGTGTGTGTGTTTCTTTCCATATTCTTCAGTGTTAAGTTATTTAGATGTGGGAAAAGTATGTGCCATTCTGTCATAACTATTGTATCTCTTAATGTGACCTAGTGCTATAGAAACTTTATATGTACTGTTCCTTTTCCTTTAAAGTTCTGTATTTGGTTTTAAATAAAAAATGCTTGTAAAAGTTCAATTTATGTAAAAAAAAATATAGAGTAAAAGTAGTTGTCTAGTCTTTTCTAACACTTTTTCTAGAGGAAGCCAACATTGCATTTTCATATGTCTTTTTTTTTTTTTTTTTTTTTTTTTAAAGACATACAAAATGTGTTTAGGACAGGGTCTCACTACATAGATTGCAATCATAGTGATTCTCCTATTTTCAGCCTCCCAAGTGCTGGGATTACAGGCAAGTGCCACCGCGCCCAGTCTCAATTGTCATCTCAGTGCACCCCTGGGGATGGGGCCGGGTCCAGTACAGGCATGGGAAACACAGGGATTAAACCCCTGCCGCTGCGCTTTGCCTAAGCAGGCGTTTTAGTCTGTTGAGCTGTCTGGCCAGCCCAGCATTATTGTATTTCTGTTCAGACTATTTCTCTATATTTGGCACCATATGTACCCACATAACTTTCTTATGTAAATAAATTCACATGTATATATTGTTCAGTTACTAGCCTTTTCTTCATCCTTAGGTATATTAGACAAATCTATTTCAGTGTTTTTCCTCCCTTGTTTTTATTAGTAATGTAATGGTATTCCGTGTTTCAAGATTTATTTAAAGTTTGATAACTAGCAGGACATAGTGGCACATGCCTGTAATCCCAGCACTTGGGAGGCTGAGGCAGGAGGATTGTTGTGAGTTCGAGACCAGCCTGAGCTACAAAGTGAGCCTAAGGCCAGCCTGAACTGCATAGTGAGACCCTGTTTCAAAAAAAGACAAAAAAATAAAATAAAATTCAATAACTGGGCCCAGGGAGATGGCTCAGTGGAGTAAGTGCTTACTTGGCAAGCACAAGGGCCTGAGTTCGATCCCTAGTTCCACAAAAAAAATAAAAATAAAAAAATAACTGGCCAGGTATACTGGAATATGTCTGTAATTGTAGCACTTGAGAGGCTGAGACAGGAGAATCATCACAGTTTGAGGCCAGCCTGAGCTGTGTACTGAGATCCTGTTGCAAATAATAGAAAGAAAATTCAGTAACTATTGGCCAGAGTCAGGACCCTAATACCCCCACTTCCATCTGTAACTTCTCAAGGAACAAAGAATGTATTACTTTCCCTTTTTCCGTTAGGTTAAAGAATTCTACTGTCTTGATTGTGATGTCAGGCATTGTGACCATGTCTGATACATCTCTACAATCATAATTGTTAAGCCCCCACAATGATTAGATGTTGTGTACCTAGTATTTCGTCATAGATACTTGAAAACTCTCCTAGTTAACATGCTGATAAAATTAGGTTCTAATCAGTGAGCAACTGAATGCGAATCATGACATGCTCTTATTTTCTGCTATTACATACTTAATACACAGAAATGTGTGCTTAATTCTATTTGATAGGAGTATGATCCACTTAATATCTTGAATTCCAGCTGCAGAGGGAGCCTTTAAGCCCAGGAGAAATGCAGTCTGTCCAGGAAAACCTGGGTTACAACAGCAACAGTATGCTGTCTATTCAGATCACAGGCAAAAAGCCCAACTTTGAAGTGGGTTCATCTAGTCAGCTCAAACTTTCCATCACTAAGAAGACTTCTCCTTCAGGTAAGGCTGGCCTGGGCACATACTGCTGTGTGAATGGGCCTGGAAGGACATGTTGGAAATTGAGCCCACAATCCAAGTAGTTCTAGAGGACTAGTCCTTTAATGTCTACATTTCCAAGTTGCAGAATGCATAATGATTTTTATCCTGGTTATATTAGAATCTGACCCTACAGTGATGCTTAGACATTATCTAGTGCAGCCCCTTTTTTGCACCAGAGGTAGCCTAATTAGAGGCCAAAGTCATGTGTTTAGCTAATGACATTTTTTCCATGTCCCAGAGATACAGTGGTCACCCTTAAAATACCTCATGGTACTGGTGCCCTGTTGCTGTTGCAGGGCTTTTTTTTTTTTTTTTTCCAGTAGTAGGATTGAATTCTGGGCCTTAAGAATGTTAGAGAGGGGCCAAAGGGATAGCTCAGCAGTCTAAAACACCTGCTTAGGCAAGCGTAGGCAGTGTGTGGGGGACTGCGGTTTGGTTTGATCCCCAGCACCACATGCCACGCCAGCCCTGCCCCTGGGGTAGGCTGATTCCCCTGTGGTCTAAGTGCCTGCTTAGGCAAGGCTCTATGCCCGCTACCACATGATGTGCTGGTTGTACCTTGGACTCAATGAGCCAACCACCAAAACTTGGTGTGGTGGCACAAGCCTAAATCCCAGCACCTAGAAGGCTGAAAATAGAAGGATCACTGTGAGCCCAGCCTGCATAGTGAGACCCTGTACTAAATACATACTTTTTTTTTTTTTTTCAAACAATGCTAGGTGTGGTGTCACATGCCTTTAGGCACATGGGTATAATCCCAGCACTTGGGAGGCTGAGACAAGAGGATCACTGCAAGTTCAAGGCCAGACTCAACTGCATAGTAAAACCTTGTTTTGTTTTTAAAGAAAAGAATGCTAGGCAAGTGGATTACCACTATATCTATTTCCCAAGACCTCTATTTTATTTTGAGAAAAGGTTGCTAGTTTACCTAGGCTGGCCTCTCACTTGAGCAGCCTGCTTAAGCTTCTCAAGTTACTGGGATTACAGATGTGCACTGCCATATACATCCACAGCTTTTCTTTGAGGGTCCTGTGGTGCTTATTAAAGTATATCTTCTGCCCAGGAAGTTTGTTATGTGTCTATGTGTACGTACATTTCATCACTTTCATCCTTCCTGCCACTTTTTCTTTTTTGGTCTCAATATGCAACTTGGACTCATAGTGATCCTCCTGTTTCAGCTTCCCCAGTCTGGGATTACAGGCATTTGCCACCACACTTCAGGTTCCAGGGCTAGAATGGCATGTGGTACTAGGGATCAAACCTGGGTCCTTGGGCACTTGCCGGGCAGGCATTTAGATTGTTGAGCTATCTCCCCACCTGCCACTTTTTTTTTTTTTGAGACAGGGTCTCACTATGCAGTTCAGACTGGCCTTAAGCTCACTTTGTAGCTCAGGCTGGTCTCGAACTCACAACAATCCTCCTGCCTCAGCCTCCCGAATGCTGGGATTATAGGCATGCGCCACCACGCCCGGCTTACCACCTGCCACTTTTTCAGTGCCTGAATTACTACCTCAGTTGTGAGAATTTCAAAACTTTACCAATATTTATTGGCATACCCACCTCACACCATTTTGACTGACCAGCCTAAGCCTTCAGGAAATTCTCTGGAATCATGAGTTCATGGTTCCAGAATAAGTAGGAGCAGTTTTGATGAATAGCCAGACTAGTAGAAATCTGGTGATCAGTGTGACATTGATCAGAGCCCTTCCTGGGACCCCTGGGTCTCTGCTCCCTTAGGCCTTTGCATTCTCTTGATCTGGACAGAGAAACCAGAGGTGTGAAGCTGTGTCTGCCACTATTTGTGAGACCTTGCCACCAGCAGTTCCAGAGCCTAATTTCTCATATAGTTTTAGAGGAGGCTAAAACTTTAGCTTTTATGAAGTCTTTGACAGATTGTTCACTTAATCCTGAAAATACATACAGTAGGCAGAGGGAGTGCTGTTGAGCCTCATGTTAGAGTAGAGACTAAGATAACAAACAGAGATTGGTGGGAAGTGCAGACTCCCTTTTGTGTTAAAGTGCTCAGCCCAGAGTCCTTCCTTTCTAAGAGGTGGAGTTGTGCCAAGCCCATGCCTTTGACCTCCTCTCCAGCAACCTCCTTAGGCTCTGCAGAAAGCATTGGTGTGATGTTGCTCATAGTTTGTTGTGGCTCATTTTATGGAGTGTTTTTCTTTTGGTTGGACTCAGTGAAGCCTGCAGTGGACCCTGCTGCCGCTAAGCTCTGGACCCTTTCAGCCAATGACATGGAGGACGAGAGCATGGTGAGTTGTCACTGTGTTCATCTACTGCTTCTTCTAGGCCCTACCTTGTTTGGGGGACATAGGCTGGAGTGACCTTTCTGGACTTGCACGTATGTATGTATGTATGTATGTATGTATGTGAAGCCTAGCATTGTGTCTGTGCTGTCATTGGTACCTTAGAAGGACACTCCATCTTGTATCATTGTTAATTTGTTTTTTAGCATCTTTTCTTCACAGATTTTCTGGCTCTCATTTTATGTGATAAATCAAAAACCTTTGTGTTTACATGTAAAGCAGAAAAAGAATGTATTCCCTGGACTTTTTATCAGCCCCTTTCTCAGGACAAGTCACTGAATGCTCACAGTGTGAAAAGCACCTTTTTTCTTTTTCTTTTTTCTTTTTTTTTTTTTTTTTTTCTGAACCAGGGATTGAACTCGGGCCTTTGCACTTGCCAGGCAAGTGCTTATTCTACTGAGCTATCTCCCCGCCCTCCTTTCCATCTTTGATCAGCACTGTGTATAATCAATTCTTTCATTTCCACACTTCCTCCACTACTGAGGCTAGAGTGGTGAGCAAAGTAGGTCATGCCCACATTTTACAAACAATTACACAAATAAGCCAGCATGGTGATACACATGTATAATCCCAGCACTTCGGAAGGAAAGCTGGAGGAGGAGGATCACCTTAAGTTCCAGGCCCAGCCCCTATGTAGTCCAGCCAGCCTAAACTTCAGAGTGAGACCTTATCTCAACAAAACCCAAAAACCTTTTAAACATAAAGAATTAGACACATAAGTATTTGCCCTTTTCTCTGGAATTATATAGAAAATATTTTACTGTTTTTTCACCTGACTCCATATATTCAGATAAATACAGCCCTCTTTCTCTTCTGCCTGCTCCCAGCCCCACCCCTGATATTCTGTCTGCTGGGCCAGCTTTACAGCTGTTTCTCATGTAAGTCAGCTCCCCTAACGCAATGAGTTTTCTTGAGCATGCAGTAGGGTTGAGTGTGGTGATCAAGGTGGGGCAGAGATGATGCCTCCTATACCTTAAACTCAGTTTGCTTGCATCAGCTCTGATCACTGACTTAGCTTTTATTAGACTGAGAGTGTGTTGCTAATTGCTTTGAATGATCTCCAGGATCTCATCGACTCAGATGAGCTGCTGGATCCAGAAGATTTGAAAAAGCCTGATCCTGCTTCCTTGCGGGCCACTCCCTGTGGAGAGGGGAAGAAGAGGAAGGCCTGCAAGAACTGGTGTGTCTCAAGTGCTGACTGCTTGGTTGTATTAGAATGTGTGCTATTGTGAGAGAGTCATTGTGCTCGTACCTCCCATGCCATCTGTGCATGCTCCTGGAGTTGTATTGTTCCTACTCCCAAGTCTGGGTTCATCATTCATGAGGTTTTGATTCTTTACCACCTATGTGTTAGTGTGTTATGAAGAATTAAGTCAAGAGCCTACACCCAGCTCTGTAAATATTCACACATTGTATAAGGCTTCCCAGGGGAAGGAAAGCTGAGCAGGAGCTCGGTTTTGATCTTGGCCTCTTTTGAGAGTATACAGGAGGCCCTTAGAAGTTTGTGGGAAGAGTCCTGGGTGAATCAGAGGAAATGAGGGGCCTGGTGCCTGCCCTTGGCACAGCAGGCTGGGCTGTAGAATGCAGTGACTGGAAGGGTGTGTGGTGAAGTGGGGGCTGCTCTAGGCCTGCTGTAGTCAGGCTCTGCCCTCAGGAATAGATCAGAAAGTAGGAGTGAGTGTCTCCAGCAGGTCCGGCTTTCATGTGTCAGTGGAAAGTGTGACACTATCAGCACACATTTGATGTGAGTTGAGGACGGAAACTAGGCTGACCTACCTGGCCTTGGGTGACATTGTAGTGTGGTGCCAGCAGGATTCATCCATCTCATGTGACTGGTTCAGAGCTTATGGGCTGACATTTTCCTTTACTGCTCCCTGGAGAGCCCCTCCCCCTGTCTGTTGGCTTTTGTTTCCTGTGCTCTGTGTTTCTCTCTGTCTTGGTTTTCTCTGTGCTCTTAGTAGAGCATATTCTCCATTATTTTGGAAAGGCTACCTGGAAGTTTTTTTGGGGGGATTAGGTTTGGTTTTTTTTTTTTTTTTTTTTTTTTTTTTTTTTGTTGTTTTTTTTTTTTTTTTTTTTTTTTTTTTTTTTTTATTTCTTTTAGGTGTATGTGCGTGTGTGTGTAAATTTGGTGACTAATGTTTAGAAATCTTG
The DNA here is from genome assembly GCA_004027165.1 of Ctenomys sociabilis. Classification (NCBI taxonomy): domain Eukaryota; kingdom Metazoa; phylum Chordata; class Mammalia; order Rodentia; family Ctenomyidae; genus Ctenomys; species Ctenomys sociabilis. The sequence continues at coordinate 19,948 of PVKA01001868.1, read as the reverse complement.
CTTTGGGGGCTGAGGAGATGGCTCAGTGGAATAAGTGCTACCCTGGCAAGCGCAAGGGCCTGAGTTCAATCTCTGGTTCCGCCAAAAAAAAAAAAAAAAGAAATCTTGCTTGGGAAGCATTTTTTTTTCTTTTTTGAGGAAGCATTTTCTTATAGCTTAGAGATAATTCTGTTGTTTTCTTTTAATTATTCTGACGTCTGAGTCCAAACAGTTATTTTGAGTCTTTCTGTTAGAGCATCTTGATCCTTTCCATAAGACTTCTTTGTTTCAGAAATGTATAGAATCTTAATCTCTCTTATCATTATGTAATGGCATATCTTGAATGGGGATTTGCTCTCGTATTTTAAACTAACCACTTAGTGCATCTTTTTCTGTCTAAAAATCTCATGTCTGTGGCCTGAGGACATTTCAGAAAATTTTGCTTAGCCAGGTGTTGTGGTGGCTGACTATTATCCCAGAATTTGGAAGGCTGAGGCAGAAGGAGTGCCACAAATTTGAGACTAGCTGGGGCTATAAAGTGAACTCAAGGCCAGCTTGAATTACATAGCAAGGCCCTCTCTGAAAAAGAAAAAGCTAAGTTTACTTTTTTTGTCCTTGGCTTGGGTGTGATATTTTCTCTTGTTTTTTTGAGATACGGTCTCCCTGTATAGTTCAGGCTGGTGTTGATCCCCACTATGTAGTCTAGGCTGGCTTTGAACTCACAGTGATCCTCTTGCCACAGCCTCTGGAATACTGGGATTACAAGTATGTACACTCTTTCTTTTCTTTTGTTTTTCTAAGTTTAGTCCCTACATTTCACATTTCTTGAAGTGCTGGTGACCCCAGGCTTCTGTGTGATTTGAGAGTACAGCACTAGCTGGGCATGCTGTTTTCTGCCTGGCCTCAAGGAATCTGACTTTATACTTTAGTGGGAAGATGAGAGTCTTAGGGCACCTTTTGGCTCTGCTATGGATTTAGGGCTCTGAGGTAGTAGCAAATCTCCTTCAGCAACAACTGGTTTCCCTCAGCACCTGTGGCCTTGCAGAAGAACTGGAGAAAGAGAAGTCAGAGGCACAGAAGAGCTCCCAGCCCAAGTCAGCCTGTGGAAATGTAAGTATCTGGACCTTACAGTTTGTGACTTCCCATGGTGGGGACACCATTCTAAACTAAGACATCTGCTCAGGTCTGAGAGTGCACCATGCACAAAGTGGGAACATAGGCCAGCACAAGGGGACATGTGGAGGTGCAGACCGGGGAGAGGTCATCTCCCGGGAGTGGGGTAGCACCTGCTGCTTGTGCCAAGGGAAGGGTTGTCATTTTCTTTTCTCTCTCTCTCTTTCTCCCCCTCCCTCCCCTTCCCCCTCCCTCCATCCATCTGTCCTTCCTTCCTTCCTTCGCTTTCCTTTTTAGGTAGGGTGTGGATTTGTAGCCCAGGCTGACCTTGAACTCATGGTAATCCTCTTGCCTCAGCCTCCCAACTGCTGGGATTACAGGCATACGCCACCATTTCTGGCTTGTCTTACTTTGGGCTCCTTTTTTCCTGCCTCAGCAGGACTGGATGTTAACAGCTATTTGGCTGAGTGTAGCTATGATTTGAAATCCATTTTTATGAAGCTAGAGATCTTGTGAACTCCTAGTGTTTGGGCCCTACTGGACCTATAAATGCATCCAGACATTTCCCGTGGGCCCAGGTCTTAGGTGAGCTGGCCCCTGTCTGCCCATGTGACTTCCTGTTCTCCCCACAGTGCTACCTGGGCGATGCATTCCGCTGTGCCAGCTGCCCCTACCTCGGGATGCCAGCCTTCAAGCCTGGGGAGAAGGTTCTCCTGAGCAACAGCAACCTGCACGATGCCTAGGAGGGACCCCAAAGCCACGCCTGCTCCACAGCCACTCCTGCCTCCTCTGGACTTGCCTGCTCTGAAATCTGTAGACAGAGTGAGGTGGGCTGTGTGCAGTGCAGTGGTGGTAGTGGTGCTGTCTCCCAAAAGACCAAGCCGTGTGGGGCCTGGCTTTCCAAAGAGGCCCAGCTCCTCACTGAGTGTTGGGACCTCATGGTAAGACGCTGACATACACTATTGAGCCAGATATCCTGAGTATTTATACCGTGTGACAAGTTCAGTGACCCTGCCACCTTCCTTGTCCTTCCAATATGGCGGGGAGTCAGCGTACATTCTTGGTGACTTGAGTCAACTGTCTTGTGACCTCAGGGCACCAGAGGGGTCACTCACTGGTTACTGTGATCCCATCCTGTGTCCCTCTGTCCCATTCCACCCTGCCTGCATCTTTTGTCATTTCTGTTCACCAACAGGTGTTAGACTTGCACACTCCTGTACCTCACTTCCTAGAGGGGTGTGTGGGTGCATGTGGTATCCATGGGTCACCCCAGCTCTGGCAAGACTGGGGAGTGTTCTCTGTGGGAGAACTTGGTGGCCCACACAGTGGGGCCAGTGCTGTCCTTACAAGTAGTGCCTGCTTTTAGGGGAGTCCTGGTTGAGAGGAGGAGGGCAGACTGAACCAACAGCACATCTCTGACGCTTCTTCTCACTGGGGTTCCTCACAGACCCAGAACCATTCTTGCCAAACACTTGGGGGAGATTGTATGGGTTTAAGAGGCTGGATTTTTGTTTGACCTATAAATACAAGTGTTAACTCTTACCTGTCTGATAGATTGGTTTGATTCTCCTGGCTTGCTTTTGCTTTTGGTCCCTGCTGCTAGAGTTTAGTTAGGGCTGAGGCTGAAGCTGGGCTCCAAGCCTGGGGGTGCTGTGTCCTGAGACAGCCTCTGTGACCCATGCTCCTGTGTCACCCCTGAGCAAGACCTGCGGGAGTCGTGGAATCTCCCTTCTAGGATTAGAGGAGGCTCTGTGGCAAAAGCCAAGGGATTTTTCAAATGTAGTTCAAGTCACTGCTGACTTAAAGTGGATTAAAAGGGAGATTATCCTGAGTGAGCTTGATGCAATCAGGTGATCCTTAAGAAGAACTAGAGAGCAAAGCTTGCCACCAATATAGAAGTTGCCAAGTTGTACAAGATCCAAGCAAGCACATGCCCCAACAAACAGCGGCCTTCCACCCAGCCACTGAGAGCTCTGTCCCACCAGCGTATGTCTGGCTGAGGGCCTCAAGTCTGTACAGAAAGGGTGGTGCCCCGATTGCAGCTGTGAGTGACCTGAGCAAGGCTGTGCCCGCAGAAACTGATGTAATAAGTGATGTCTGAAGCAGTGAAGTTTCTAGAAACCTGTTACATGGCAACAGAAACTCACACAGCCCCAGGATGGCTTAATGGTGGCCTATGTCCTAAGCCAGCAGGCCCATCAGTTCTGCTGTGGTTGCCTAGGTGTGGGACATGTTTCTGAGCCAGGGTGTTCCAGGATGGGCTCAGCATATGCCACAAGCCCTGGCTTCCCTGACTTTTTCCAAGTCCTGGCCACTGCTCACCCAGTAAAGCTCCAGTGGCATGATTAATGGGACCATGTTGGTGGCTGCTGTGTGTCATCCCATGGGGGACAAGGGCTGGATGGTGAAGAGGCCTTGCCAGTCAGTGGTACATATCAGGTCCATACAGGAAGGGACTTGTATTTATGACCCTAGAGGGTGGTGCTTCTAAAGGGCTGAGGGTCACAGATTCACATTGGAGCCCCAGACAGCTTTGGGTATCCCTGAATGCAACCTCAGTTTACAGTTGAGGCAATGGTGAGAGCTGAAGGTGACATGCAGCCATCGGTCACCAGATAGAAGAGATGCCTAGGGTAGGGGACGAAGCTTAGTTACAACACAAGGCCCTGGGTTCAATCCTCAACACCACAAAATCAAAAAGCGTGAAAAGTACAGGTGCGTGATATTACCTGTGGACATTTTGGATCAGTAGGTCTGAGGGGACGGACTGGGAATCAGCTGGTTTAGAAGCTAAGGTCTTTTGCTTAGAACCTGGCAGCATACATTTGGGATTCCCCCTGCCTGCTTTCTTTTTTCTTTTTTTTTTTTAAGTTTTTGAAATTGTTTTTATTTTAGAATACTTTTAGTTCCTGTTTGTATTTTTAGTCCTTTTTTATTTCCCCTTCCCTCTTTTTAGTACTGGGGATTGAACTCAGAACCCTGCGCTTGTCAGGCAAGCGCTTATTCTGCTGAGCTATCTCCCCAGCCCCTCCTGTTATTATTTTTAAAGTTTAGTCTTCCCATGGTATCCAGGCTGGCCTCAAACACGATCTTAACTTGGTGTCCCAAGTGCTGGGATTTCCGGTATGCTCCCTACTGCCCGGTGCCGTGCTCTTCTGAATTTACTCGCAAGCTGCACGTGCAGTGAGCAGCAGAGACAAACCATACCTTAGGGTTAGGTGGCAGCTGCAACTTTGGAGGGGCTGAAAAGCAAGTGCCCAAGAAAGAGAGAGAGGACGCTGCTAACTGCTCTGGAGTGAGGCAGCCCCTTGAGTGGCAGTGTTACCCCAGATGGTGACTGTGGCTTCCAGGAAAGCTGAAGGAGAACCCTGTGCGCTGGAAACAGTCTTGCTGGGTAGGAGAAGAGGGGCCTCTTCATGAGTAGAGCAGCTGTGAGAGGCTTAGTGGCAGGGAGCCAACTGTAGCAGCAGGTGGGGGCACTCTTGATGAGATTCCTTTGGGCAGTTCTCTGCCAGCTGTGTTAGACTCACCTATGTAACTTCCAAAAACAAAGTGACTCTTGGATTCCTGGGTTTTGCTTTGAATGACCTAGTAGGTCAGTGTCTTCTGGAGTAGGGCCCATGGTGTCTGCGGTTTGTAGTTTGATTTGTTGGGGATTTTTTATTGTTTTCTTCAAGATAGGGCCTTGCTGTGTAGTGCAGGCTGGCCTTAGGCTCTTGAGATTTTCTGACCTCAGCTGCCCAGGTGCTGGGATTGCAGGCATATACCACTATACCCAGTTGGCACCAGCATTTGTATAGTGCTTCCCTGGGTGATTCTGAAGTGTTTTGATGTTTAAAGACCACTGCCCTAGAAGATTTTCTGTCAGCCACAAACTGGGCATAACTTCACAGCAAATTACAGCCCCCAGAAAGCATGCTTCCCTCAGTAAATGGCAAGAAACCCCAATCAGTTCATTCTGTCCCAGGACAAACAGGACAGGATATTGTAAAGAAGAAATAGGACAGGAGACCTCAGCACCAGAGCACCTGATAATGTCTATACCACCTGCATTGGATGTCAGGAGGACCTTAACCACACGTGTGCTCAGTGCCCCCACCCCTCATGAGACCCCTACCTGATCTCACCTGACCCCTCCCCATTTCCAGGCCCCCTGAAAAGCCCTGCTTTTATTTGTTTGGGACTGATAGCCTTATCAGCCTCAGTCTGTTTGTGCACAGCTACAATAAATCTTGGGCTACGTTGCCTTCCCCAAGCCTGCTCTGGTTGTCTCTTTTGTGGTCTGTTATGCATGTGCCAGAAGACAAGCTCATAGCATAGCCAAAGCTGCAACGTGTGAGAGCAAGAACTGGCTGGGATCCAATAGGCTGTGAGCAAGAGAGCAGAGGAGTGTCACATGTGGCCATAGGGTGTGGCACTTTAGTGGCAGGTGCAGTGAGCAAGCCACAAAAGAAGATGGTGAGCTCTCGACTGACCCTGACTGAGCCAGGACTCCCAGATTGTCAATACTGGCCTGAACTTTGATTTTAGGTTATATACTTCAGAGGTATCTATATCCGCCACATTTTTACACTCAGGAATGTTGCAGAATTGTCAGCACTTATTGTATAAAGTTTATAGTCTTATATTTTTCACTGTACACCACCTGCTGGTAACAGGATGTTTCACTTTGATGTTTACTTTCTAAGGTGTTTGCTTCCCTTTTGTGGCCTTGTTTTCCTCAGGTTTTATGGTTGACTACAGGAAAGAGGGTGAGGGAATGAGTTAATCTATAGTTTAAGTGAACTGAAGTGACCCTCCCTTGAAATTGAGTATTTTGTCTCAAATCAACACTATGCCAGAAAGAGCCTGGAGGAGTCACTGAGCAGAGCGACAAGAAATGAATTGAAATGTCTCCAGGAGACAGGTTGTCTAAGGTGGGACCATGGAGATAGCTGAGTAAAATAAGCCCCTCCAGGCGCAAGGTTCCGAGTTCAATCCTCACTACCACACATACAAAAAAGGGCTGGGGGATAGCTCAGCTGTCTTACGTGCTTGCCTGGCTAGTGGTGCACCATCCCGGCCACTGAAACCAGATGTGTAATCCCAGTGCCAGGGAGGCTGAGAAGGAGGATCGCCGTGAGTCCAAGCTGTGTGGTGAGACCCTGTACCAAATAAGCAAAAAAAAAAAAAAAAAAAAAAAAAAAAAAAAAACAGCTGGGGAGATAGCTCAGCAGTCTAAGCACCTTCCTGGCAAGCGCAAGGACCTGGATTAGATCCCTTGTGTTGGTACTGCTGGCCCTGGAACCCTGGGTGCACCATGCTGGCCACCCACACAAATTGGGCACCTGTCATCCCAGTGCTGGGGAGGCTGAGACTGGAGGATCAGTACAAGTCCTCCAGGCTACATAGTGAGACCCTGTACCAAGTAAGTGATTTAAAAAAAATTTTTTAGACCATGTGATGCATCAGTACATCATTAGGGACACACAGAGTTACAGATTATGCATGCTCATACCTGACGACTAAGGAACCTCATGCCAGGGAGCAAAACTCAAGACCAGCCAGCTGTGGGGGCTGAGGCTAACTTGGGCTAAAATTATATATATATATATATATATATATATATATATATATATATATATATATATTTTTTTTTTTTTTTTTTTTTTTTTTTTTTTTTTTTTTGTGCAGGGCCTCACTACACAGCTTAGACTCCTTGTGATCCTCCTGATTTGTGCTCCCTAATACTGGGATTACAGTCATACATCACCATGCCTGAACTCCATTGCCAGCTCAGCACACCCAGGGGTGGGGCCAATGTGGCATGCAGTGCCAGGGATCAAATCCTAGTCCCTGTGTTTACCTAAGTGAGCAGCACCTAGTTGCTGAGCTATAATGCTGACCCTTATGCTACATACTGAGACGCTATATCAAAAAATAAAAAATGAAAGGCTACAGGCCATAGGTGGCTTGAGAGGAAAGAGTTCAGAAGGGTGGGAAGTTTCTGTTGGTTGCTGTTCTCTTTTTATGATGTTGTGGATTGAACACAGGGCCTCACATAACTACTGGAGCAACATTTCCCAGGCCCAATGGTTCTGCGTAAGCTAGGATGCAGGTTTACAGGCATTTTTTGTTGGTTTGTATGCCTTCTTCATATAGGTTTCTTTTTTTTAGAAAACTTCGTTTTCAACTAGAGAAATCAGGGCTGGAGATTTGGCTCAGTGGTAGAATGCTTGCCTAACAAGCTGTAAGCCCTGGGTTTGGTCCTTGGCACCAAAAACAAAAAAAAAAAAAACTCCTAAAAAAATAATTCAACCCAAAAAATACAGTAAAATCAAAAAGACCAAAAACAAGGCAATTAGAAAAATCCCTGGGTCTTAAGGAAAATTTTGCTACCCTAGAGCAGCCCTGCCCTGGCCAGCATCAGCCTCTACGGACCACTTGACTCAGTTACACTCTCATGGCTAAGGTCATATTTTTTTATTTTTAGGAAAGAGTAACATTTTTATGTAACCAAATTGCACAACCAAGCAATCCCAGAAGTCTGGGAGCTTGAGGCAGAAGAATCATGGGTCTGACCCCCAACCTGGACAATTGAATGACTCAGTGGTCTCAGAAATTTAAAGAGGAAAAAAAAAATTTAAAAAGGATTAGCTCAGTGTGAGGCACTTGGTTCCATTCCCAGTGCTGCAGAACAGTAACACCAAAAGTAAGTGAGATATCCTAGCAGACAAAGCTCCTGTTTTAGCAAGTGCAAGGACAGGGGTCAGTCCCTGGTCCTACCCCCAGGACACTCAGCCAGCAGCAGAGTCCGGGTGCAGTGTTACATGCCTGTAATCCCAGTGCTGGGGAGGCAAAAACAAGAGGGTCGCCACAAGGAGGATCTCATAGTGAGATGTGAGACCCTGTACCAAATGCACAAATGAAAAAAGAAAAGTGAGGGCTGGGTGTGTCTCAGGGAACACTTGCCTGCTTGGCACAAGGCCCTGGGTTCCATCCCAGCACCACAAACATTCGGGAAGACAACTGCATGGAGCTGTGCCCACACTGCTGAAAACCACACAAATGGATAAAATATGATAGAGAAAGCTGAAAGCTCCAGGAGATAATTTAAGAGACATAGATGTGTGATAAAACATGAACCAGCAGATGTGAGTCAAGAAATGAAAAACTAGAATTCCAGATGTGAAGTCAGTAAGCGTTAGCTGGAAGATTACAGCTGAGCCCAGCTTGGGCAATTTAACAATGCAGTGGGACCCCGCCCCAAATAAAAGGGTTGGAGATGAATCTTGGTGCAAAGGCCCTGGGTTCAACTCCAGGACCAGAAAACCATCAGCAGCGTCTTATACACTCACCCTGCTGTGTGATCCCCTGTTCCATCCCCTGAAAAGGAAGCCTTATTGCCACTAGGAGCTACTCCCTCTCCCTGCCCTTGGTCACCGGCAACTGATTTGACTACTGATTCTTCTTCCAACACGGAGTATAATGAGACTGTGCAGTGTGTGGCCTTTCTTGGCTGGCTTCTGTCACTTAGCATGACATCTCCAGGCGGCTCCCATGTCATAGTCTGCAGTGCTTTGATGGCAGGATGGAGTGCTGCTGCACAAGGACGCCCACCGCCACCAAGTTCCTCTCCTCTACAGGAGGAAGGATGCTGGCTGTTTGTGCCTGTTGGCTGCTGAGAAACCACCACAGCAAACAGCAGTGCAAGTGCATACACACCAGTGGTGAGTCCGTTGGTCTTGCTGTGTGACAAGGCCCTGTCTCTGCACCTGGCCCAGTATTCCATCCCTGCAGTGTTGGCTCTGGAGAAGGTTGAGGTGGGGAGCACCAGATCAGGGCAAAGTATTTGGAAGAAACTGCCAGGTTTCTCAGACTGGGATCCCCTGAGGGCAGTGGGAGGGGCAGAAAGGCAGCCAACAGAGCACAGGTCAGAGGAGGCCTGCAGTCACTGGAGAAACAGGCCCTAGGAGAAAAGCCAGCGTGGCAAGGTCCACAGTCAAACTGGAAACAGGCCCCTGCCCTGTGTGTTAAAATGTACCTGTAGGGTTTGAATTTGTAGAGGTGGGCATGTGATATGACACCGAGGCGTCCGCCATGGAATGAAGCCTGTATCACCTGCATCTTCAAACATTAGGGCAAACAGCCAATGTCACAGGGACTTCCCAAAGCCAGTTGTGGGGGAGGGCGCAGAAGAACTTGGGCCACTATCTTGCAAAGCCCAGAGGGTAAGATGGAGAGATCCTAGGGTTGGCCAGGTGAGTGGTTCCCATGGGGCCTTGGGCCTGGTTCCTGGCAGTAAGACGGGTTCTTGTACAGCTCATGTCAGCCTTGAACTCACTATATCCCAGGCAGGCCTGAACTCATCCTTCTGCCTCAGCCTCTTGAGTGCTGGATTACAGACATGTGCCACCATGGCTTGCAGATTTTTTTTTTTCAAATAGGATCTGTTATGTTCCCCAGACTAGTCTCAAACTCCCAGACTCATATGATCTGCCTTGGCCTCCCAAGTAGCTAAAACTCCCGGTATGTTCCATTGCCTTTGGCTTTATAATATGATTTTTTAAAAACAACTTTGAAATTATCACTAGTAAAGTATCCTAAATACAGATTGTGTGGAAGGGGTAAAAAGGGATTTTACTGTGTTGCCCAGGCTGGAGTGTAGTGGCTATTTACAGCCACGCACCACCAGGCCTGCCTGTAATATGATTTTTGAACAGCATAAAACCTGGATCCCACAAAAGTGTTAATAACTTCAGCTGTCCCTCTACCCTATGACGAATGGATGTCCCATGGACAAATACAGACTCAGAAAACAGGCCACCCAGCCTAGTATTCCAAGCACAGCCAGGCTTTTCCTGGAAACAGTGGTCCTGCAACTCCAGCATCGTTCTTTCCTTCCTCTTCTCTACCCAGCTACTCCCAGGCAGTGTATTTGGTGGTTTCCTGGCTTCTGCTCCCCCAGAAGAGCCGGCCAGCTGCACTACAGCAGCCCTGAGATGCTCTCCCAACCTCCTCTTGCGGAGGCAGTAGTCTGGGCCTCTGCACCAACCTCAGAATTGTGTTACATCACGCCCCCTGCTGGGCCATTGGGGAAGAATCCAAGTTTAATTTCCACCTCTTATGTGTGCCTGAAGCCCATGTCATGCACCTAATCACGAGATACTCCCTCTGCTTGTAACTAAGTTAAATACTAAATGATCTGACCCGAAAACCTACACCTGTGAGCACCTTAGCGGACTCCAAACCCGTTTATAAGGAGGGGGTTGGCATGTGGGCAGTATCCAGCGGGTGAGAGGGAGGACCTGATTGCTGCTTAGGTGCAACCGAAAGGGCCAGGGAGGGCCTTCTGGAGGAAGTATACAGATACTTGGCCTCCAAATTCTGCCTTTCCAGGGGCTTGCGGGTTAGCTCAGTTGTTTAAATACCTGCTCGAGCAAACCCAGTCAGGTACATGACGCCGTGGTTCAATCCCCAGTTCCACGTGCCTGACAAGACCAGCCCTTAAGGCAGCCTGAGGCAAAAAAAAATCCTCAAATCCTGCATTTCACGGCCTGTCCTGGCCCCAGCCCCTGCCCTCTTGCTTTCAGGGCCCTCCCCACAAGCTCCCTCACCTCTCCTTGTTGGAATTTACCCTATGGACTTCTTGGAGCAGGGCTCTGGCGTTTCCTCTTGGTACTAGAAATTGAACCCAAGGCCTCAGCGTGTGCTGAGCCCAGCGCTACCCAGCCCCTAGAAGATCTTTTAAGGAAATTTGCAGTGCAGTTTAGCATTCTGCTCAGAGTTAAAGTCTAATTCTGTGTCCTTCAGGCCTTGGTGTCGGGGCAGCACCAAGCCCCAGCCCTTGCTCTCCCTTCATTACCTTAGGGGCCAGCCTCCTCCTCTCTTCCATTTATCTTTTGTCTTGTTCTGAGACAAGGTCACCCTGTGTAGTTCAGGATGGCCCTGAGATTGCTATGTAGCCCAGGCTGGCCTCAAACTCGTGGTCCCTCACGAGGTAGATGCTCCTCCTCCTACCTGGTGGACCATACTCAAGGCCCTCAGACGAGCTGCCCCTGCACTCGGTTTGCGGCTCCTTCCTGTTGCCAGGGAGGAGAGCCCACCTGTGCGGGAGAGCTGCTAGCTCACAGGAGCTAGTCACAGTCAGCAGCCTCCTTTTTTTTTTTGAAGGCTTCATGAATAATTTGTTCCACAGCAGCCTCCTTATGGTTAACTGTTGCTGTTCTTTCTGCCTCTCCTGCTTAGTGGGCATCTGCCCTGCATTGAGACTAATGGCCACAAGGGGCAGCAGGAGACAAACATCTCGCCTGGAAATAACCAGACGACAGCCAGGCCAAATCACTGGCTGAGTGCCAGGCGAGTGGACCCAACATCTCTGCCCCAGACTGTGCCCAAAGAAGCTAGGGTGCACGTGGCAGCCCTGGAATGCAAAGACCCCCGAGTCTCCTGATGCCCCCTGAGCTGGGCTTAGGCAGAGGCTCCTGTCTCCCTCCTCCAGAGCATGGGGAAGCCCGAGTGGCTTGCAGAGCTTCCAAGGAGATGCAGAAGTTGGAACTGACAGGCACAGCCAGGCATCCTGAGAGAATGACCCACATCTGGAACCCGAAGAAACCCAAGTGGAGATGGGAGTGGGACGGCACTGGGTTCGGGCTGGATGGGGACGGGGGAGGGAGGAGCTGTAGGGTCATGTGGGGCCGCCGGACAGAGGGGAGGGCCCAGGTGGAGAGAACCCCCGGAACAGAAGGGGAAGGTGGGAGGGGTGCGGTCCTGGTGCCTGGAAGCCCACACAGGACCCAGGACCTGCAGAGCAGGCTCAGCTTGCTGTGGGGTGGGGACGCTGCAGTGAGCTGGCAGAGGAGACTCAGAGGTTTTCCCGGGATCAGCTGAAACGCAGTGAGTACTGAGGGACCGGAGTGGAAGTAATGGGCCTAAGCTGCAGGACACCTCCCCCAACCCCCACCCAGGCCAGAAGCTGCCCTGAGCTTAAAGGCTCCTGGGAACACATGTACGTTTGAATCCAAAACGTAAAAGGAGCAGTGCTTCCAGTTCTGCATCAGGGATGAATAGTGGCTGGGGGACATTCTGGGGACCGAGAAGACCCACAGAGTCCTCCAGCAGGGCGCTGTCAGGCTCTGTCTACCCACCCTGCTCAGCCCCGCCCCTCCCTTCTAGTTTGCAGTAGCCACGCCCCTCTGCCTGCCTCAGTTTCCTTCTGACCTGGACAGGCCAGAATCAGATGTTTTCTGAGGAGCCTTTCTGTGTGACAGCCCAGAGGGGCCTGCTGGCCGGCGCTGTGGAGACAGAACACACTGACCCAGACTGAGGGAGAAAGGCTGTTTAATCTGGGCTCATTGATGTCCCTGCTTCTGTTCTGGAAGGGGACAGTCACCCTCGCTATAGCTCCTCAGGCAGCTCGGGGCTGGGATTCTGAACGCTGATGCCAGAAGTCTCTGAATGGTGCAGGGAGGGTGGTGGCACTCTGTGACTTCATGAGGTTCTGCAAGTGTCTCACTGCCTTCCTCACGTGCTTGTCCTTGGGGTTGGAGCAGATGAGCTTGCCCTGCACGGTCTCAAACCTGCCCCAAGGGAAGCATCTGGGTTACGGGAGTCAAAAGAGCCTTCTGGAGCCAGCCAGCCTGCCTGCCCTGTGCTGACCACAACCTCAAGGCCCCAAGAAGTGAGAACGTGCCTGAAGCCACACTGGCCAGCAGTAGCAGCCTTGGGTCATCAGGCTGCAGTGGCTTGGTGGAAGCCACATTCCCGAGACCCTACCTGAGTGCAGCTCTGAGAAGCCAAGGCTGCAGACCTTGTGCCTACCCCACCCCCCCTAGAGCCTAGAGACAGAGGGTGCCAGGGGGGCAGTGCTGGCAGCTGTTGTCTGCCTGGCCCTGGAAGGTGAAGTGACTGCATGGTACTGACTGGCTGCATGGCCTGCAGTGTCCCATCCCTCTCAGTGCCTGTTTCACCATAAATCAACAGGGAAGTGGGGCCTCACAGCCTGCAGCCTCTCGGGTACCCCAGGGGGCAGCTGGCAGGGAGGGCAGGGAGGGTCTCCTTTACCCGTCTCCCCAGTGGCTGTCCTGGGAGCTCCAGGGCCTAGGAGTACTTACACGATGGCATCCTTGCGACACTCGGCCGAAGTCCTATACCAGCGCACTAGCTTTCTGGTGGGGACAGCTCCCTTGAAGTACTCCAGGCAGCACTCTCTCCCCACATTGGCAGCTCGAGCTACAGAGAGAGGAGGAGCAGGTGTCTGAACACCTGGGGAGAGGGCGTCTGTGGTGTGTGTGTGTGTGTGTGTGTGTGTGTGTGTGTGTGTATGCATCCATAACCAGCAACCTTATTTTAACTTTCCCTTCCTGACTGAATATAGAAGCCTCTTTTTTTCACATATTCTTGGAATAAGTCCTCCTGTCTGTGCTGCTTCCCTCATCATACATAAAAACCCATTAATAAAGCAGACACCCGTAACAGAATCACCAGTTCTGCACGCAGACCCAGGCAGTCCCTGCATCCTTGCTGCAGTCCTCAGAGTGCTGCATGGGGTCCCACCCTGAGCCTGACCCCAAGCCCAGAGCCACAGGGCCATCCTCCTCCAGATGCTCTGCTGCCAGCCCAGTGTCTTCTGTGGGCACACTAGGGCCCACTGCTGCCCCACACCCAGCACCTATACCCAGCTCTCACCTGTGTGGCCAAGCTGCAGGGAGGTGCCCAGGAGCAGGGCGGCCAGCAGCAGCATGTTCAGGGATGTCATGGTGCCAGAGGGCGAGAGGTGCCCCGTGTGGGTCCCTCTGGTCAGGGGACATGAACCTGGTGGTGGGGCTGTGAGAGACTATTTAACTTCTTCAAGGCTGTGCCCCACCTCTGTCGCCTCCCACTCCCTTCCTGGGCTGGGCTGGGCTGGTTCACAGAATTTGAGATGATTCCGTAGAAGTCCAATCTTGGAATGTTTGTGGCTTTCCAGAGAATGGGTACTGAACTGAGGACAGAGGTGGGGTCCATGTGTCCAGGGACTTGACAGTGACACTTCTTCTTTCTCAGGGAACATTTCTTGGTTCCTCTATTAGCAGAACCAAGAGGCCTTCATCCTGCTCAGATGCTGTGGAGTGGCCTTCACACGAGGTGCCCTATGGAGGCAGACAGGTGGACGAACAGCAGAGGCCAAGTGATCCAAGAGCTCTGGGGTCCCAAGAGGGTCCCCTAGGGGCCTGAGACTGCTGCGCACAAGCACCCAGCTGTTCCTCAAGGAGGCTGTGCCCCAGGGCCCCAAGAAAGGCCCGAGGCTCAGAAGGGCCCCGAGGGATGGCTCAGCTCCTTCGCTAAGCACATTCAGTGCACACTTACACTGGGCTTTGATGGGTGAGGAGCCCTGGCCCCCAGACCGGGCCCTTGGTTCAGGTGCCCGCAGAGTGGAAGGCTGCGCGGGAGATGCAGAGCTGTGTGGCAGCGTCCGCCCTAAAGCCCTGCCCAGCTCCCACCAGGCCTCGGCACGATTTCTAGGAACCCAGCCTGGAGCCTTCTGCACGATTCAAGGTCAGAGCATCACTGCCTGCCCATCGGTGCCCTGACCATTAGGGCTCCCAAGGGACAGAGCAGTAGAATGTGCGTGGCGCGTGCCTGTAATCCCAGCACTCCGGAGGCTGCGGCAGAAGGATCACAAGTGTGAGGCCTCCCTGAACTACACAGTGAGACCCTGTCTCCAAATACCTAGCTACCTAAGAAGGAACCCCGCCCGCCTCCAGGTCTGCAGCCCGCTGGCAGGGCAACTTCCGTCCTGGAGGTGCCTGACTTCAACTGTCTAGGCTCAGCATGGCCTAGACTCAGCTTCCCCTGTGCCTGAGTGACCAAGGGCAGCTGAGAGCGATGGCCCCAGCTCAGAAGGTGCCCACAGGAGCTTTGGGCTCTCTCAGGGTCAGCTCTATGATAGTCACTGACTCACTGCTACATTTTCATGAACAGGGATGATAATAAGTGCTCATGAGTGGACCAGGGCATATCAGGACAGGGCAAGTGCCCCTCAGAAGGCAGGACTGCTTTAGTTCCTGCAGATGGGAGATGTCCCCTGCCCATGAGAACAGGATCCTGTGCCAGCACCGGCTGTGTGACTTCAGGCAGCTCACAGACCCTCTCTGGGCCCGAGTTTCCCCTACACAGGGAATTCTAGATGGTTTCCAGGAGTCTAGCCAATGGCAAGCCTAGGAAAAAACGGGTTCTTATCTTGATGGTTCTCACACAGGCATTTGTCTCTGCTTCTCCTGAGTACCATCAGCTTCTGGAGACCCAAACCCTGCACCTTCCCAGGCCAAAGTCTGGGTGGCCTCTCTGTCCCTAACCTTTTAACCTGGGCCCTTGCCCCTGTCTCTGGGCATCCTTCAACCTTTCTTGAGGGTACACCCCTTGGTGCATGGTCCCTGATCCTGTATGTCACAGGAGCAGCTAGCTAGCCCCCCCACTGGCTAGGGTGGGGAGAGGGCACAGGGTCCAGGATCTGTGGCCTGGAGCAGGAGGCCTGAGTCCTAGGAGAAGGTGGGAGGGGAAGCCATCTCTGCTAGTCATCCTGGAGCTAGTTGCCCCCCGATCTCATTATCCCATGCCCTCTGCCCAGCGGCATGTGCCCACCCTCCTGGGGCTTCTCCATCTGCCCCTGATTACTCTTTTGGGCAATGGGCTGCTCTGGTGCCGTTAGCAACTGAACCCTCCACTTCTGGGGAACTCCCCGCCTGGGTGTTGGGTCTGCAGATTCATCTGTGTCTGCTGTCAACTCTGGAAGGACCCAAATTCCCCTGTTCTTCCAGGAAACTAGTCCTTGCAGCAGGGACAAAAGGTCCTGAATTATCTCTGGGCTGGTGCAGCTGCCAGCCTGAGGGGGACAGAGTGGTGCTGCTGCTTGAGTGGTCCCTTGAGGCTGCCCCAGGGGAGGGTAGACCACAGGCACCCTGTGCAGCCTTGCTCTTGTGGACGACTCTGCTCTTGGCCTGCAGCCCTCAGAAGGCCACGTGGAGGTGGCAGCGTGGGCCTGGTAGGTAGGACTCACACCAGTGAGACAGGGAGGGCACTGCCCAGGCGAAGGCTCACAGGAAGGAATATGGGAAGATAAATCAGGAGAGCAGCAAGAACTCTGGTGGGGAAATAGCCCAGACACAAGTCTCAGACAGTAAGGTCTATGAGGACAGGGCTGTAACTACTTCATCTTGCACCCCCAGGGTGTCCCTAGCACCCAACACAGTGCTGGGCACATGCAGGCAGACTGCCGGTGAATTCAGCCCATTGAATACAGGACAAAAAAGGAAGCAGAGACTGAGGTGCCTCCAGACCTTCTTTGGAATGCAGCAAAGCCAGGCACATTTGTGAAGTGGTTTCCTAATCAGGGTTTAACCACACATAGTCCTCCTTTGTTCCCCTAGGAAATGGTATAGATTCCAAGCAAGCTTCTGGTGGCGGTGAGGTAAGGAGTCGTGGAATCCAGGTGTGGAGCAAGGTCTGCTGTCACAGCAGACCTGGGGGGGAAGGATCCTGCTTTGTCCACTAGGGGCCTTTTGGGATGGTCAGGAATGCTGCCTGGGGGACGCGGCTTCAAGGAAGGCTTTGTCGAGGGCGTGGGAGCAGGTGCTCTGGCTAGAGGGAGGGATGGCACAGGCTGAGCAGAGCGCAGGAGAGCGGGGTGGGGAAGGGGCTCTGGGGGCCTCTCGGAGGAAGCTGAGACCACCTGCTCATACACTGTGCCCTCCTGCCCCAGGCTCCTGGCCGATGCCAGTGGGGACTCATGGATAAGACCAGCCCCAGGTGTCAATGCCAGCTCTGCTTTGGCCAGGATCCCGGGCCCTTCACCCTGAAACAAAGGAGTGAGCCCCTCCCTAAGATGGGATGGGGCCAGGGACGCTCTGGGTCACAGAGAGGCAGCAGGAGGTTGGGTGGTAGCTTTTCATTGCTTTCTATTGCACTCAGACTAGGAGCAAAAGTTGAACTGGAAGTGTCAGCCCAGGTCATGGCGGTGTTCATGGAGGCCCCAGCCAGTGCGGTGACTCCCCGAGGCTTCTGGGCTTTCTGGGGGGGTCCTGCTTTGTCTGCTCAGCCCCATCCTCTACCAGTGAAGCTGGATTTATCCTGCCTTGCTGGAGCCCAGGGGTCAGGGCCAGTTTGGCTGAGATGTGAGGGTCTCCAGTGCGGTTTTCACCCCTCAACCCCAAATATGGCACATTCCCCACCTCTGTGAGAGCCCATCATCCCTGACGGCCCTGCGCCAGGCTCTTCCTTTGGAGCCCACACTGGGTGTGTTTGAGCCATCTTCTCACCTCTGCCTCTCTGCTGGACTCTGGCCCGTACTGCTGTCCCAGCTGCCAGACTGCCCCTGCAATGTGTCCCCCCTCTAAAGCCTGATGACACAATTCTGAGCCAGGCTTTGCCCTCCTAAGATCCTTCAGTGAGTGGCCTCCCTGTTGCCCTCAGGATGAAGCCAGATTCCTCCTGTTCTTCCTGTCTCAACTGCTACCTCCAGCCCACACCCATGATACCACTTGGTTTTCAGTTCCTTGAAGTATGGGCTCTGTCTGATCCCCAAAGCCAGGCTGTTGCTCTGTCTAGAACACTCATTTCCACCCGTCCTCCCACTTCCTTTCACTCCTGCCCTCCTTCACATCCAGCTTGGACCTTCACTTCCTTCCTTCAACCGCTGCCATCCCCTGTGTCCCAAAAGGTTACTAACCCCACCCCCCACCCCCAGCCGCCTTCATAATGTGTGGCAATTGCTGATTTATTTGTTGGGTCTCACACAGAAGGCTGTGCAATCCTCGAAAATGAGAACCTCTTTTGTGTCCCTCCCGGCTTAATACCTAGCAGGTGCACAATAAAATGTTGGTGGAACAGATGAAGAGGTAGGTAGCTGGAAGGGCTGGGTGGAGGGAGGGAGGGAAGGAGGGAAGAATGGGCGAATGGGCTGATGGGAGATGGGTGGGCGGGTCCATGCAGGGGGCCTCAGTAGGTGGGTGGCCTCTTACAGATTTCTGAGCTACGGGCTGGGCCCAGCTTCTATCCCAGGAGCCCCTTTCACTTTAGAACAAAGGATTTTTGACCCCACCATGTCCCACCAGTTCACCAGTCCCTCAAAGTCCTTTTATCACAGACTAGGCAGAGAAATCCATCCAAGGGGCTCTGACTCTTTTCTAAAAAATCTGGTTTACAACTTTCTTGTAGGTTGTGGCCATTTTTTGCTAGCCCTTGTCACCTCGGTGGTGGCTTTCTGCTCAGGCCTTGCTCACCCCAGAGGGGTAGCTCCTTCTTCAGCTATGGGTCAGTTTTTTGGCTCTGCACAGCCTCCCACATGTGGCCCCAGCTTCAGCTGACAGCGTGGCCTGCCTTCCCATTCATGAAGCCTCTCCTCCACCCTACACCCCTGTATACCTCTCTTCTGTTTCTCCTTTCATTCATGACCTGGTTTCTCTGTCATGTAAACTCTTCCCATTTCTGCTCTGCCTGTTAGTACCTGTTTGCAGTATACAGTGATGACATTCCTCGTGAGAAGCTAGAGCTGGTGCTTAGACGTAACGGGTCCTGGATTCTCTTTATCTCCCTTCCTTTCCTCTCACTCCAACTCTTGGCCCCTTCCCACTTACATAAGATCTATATGCCTCTTCTTTTCTTTTCAATCTTTTATTTATTTGGTACAGGGTCTCCCTACATGGCAGTATAGCGTGCAGTACCAGAGATCTAACTGGGGGCCTTGCGCTTGCCAAGCAGGTGCTTAGACCGCTGAGCTATCTCCCTACCCCTTCTTTTCTTTTTCTTTCTTTCTTTTTTCTTTAAATGCATTTAACACAGGGGCTACAGGGTCTCACTATGTAGACTGGACTCCTAGTGATCCTCCTGTTTTCAGCCTCCCCAGAGCTGGGATTACAGGTGTGTGCCACCATGCCCAGCCCCAATTGCCGGCTCAGCACTCCCCGGGGACAGGGTTGGCATGGCACACGGGGGATTGAGCCTGGTCCCTGCACTCTGCATAAGCAGGCACTTTAATCTGCTGAGCTATCTGGCTGGCCCTCCTTCTTTTCTTTCAGATAGGGTCTCACTCTAATTTAGGCTGGCCTTGAACTCATGGCAATCATCCTGTCCCAGCCTCATGAGTGCTGGGATTACAGTGTGTGCCATTCTGCCTGGTGCCTTGTTTTTTAATATTTGTCTTTTATTCTGCTCTTTGAGTTATTTATTTTCTGGGCTTCTCATATAAAGGAATCCATACAACATTTAAGCTTGTGCCTCTGATTTCTCTCACTTAACATTGTGGTCTCATGGTGCATTCATTTTCCTACAAATGACTCAAATTTATCTTTCTTTACAGCAGAGTACTACTCCCTTAGGTGTTGAATGTGATTTAATGAATCCTTAGCAACAAGGGTTCTGGCCCGATCTATGCTCCTGAAAGCACTCTCTGGGCCTCAGTCTCCGTGGGCATTCTGAGCTTCCCCTCCCCTCCCCACGGGCAGTGTGTGGTGTGGCTACTAGCATGTGCTGGTGTCCCCGTCTGTCTTCCACCACCCTGAGGAGTCAGCCAAGGTGGGGTAAGATGGCCTAAGGGCTGATACTGCCTTGAGGAGCAGCTGGAAGACAGCCAGGGTGCCAAGTGGAAAGTCCCTTGGTCCCCAGCTGGTTCAGTGAGTCCCCTTCCATCCCTAGGAATCATTGCCTGTGGACAGTCCTCCTCACTGGATGTGGCACATGATTCTTCCTGGTTCTCTTCTCGGTGACATCTTCAAGCTCTGTCCATGGGCATGGCAGGGATCTTTGTCCTGGACCCTTCTCTCCTAGACTGTTTTTACCTTAAGCAATGCTTTCTCCTTCCCTGATGTAATTGACTCCAGACCTTTGTTCTGCAATAGATGTT
>PVKA01001867.1:0-136092 GCA_004027165.1 Ctenomys sociabilis | reverse complement strand
ATGGGTGGGTGGATGGATGGATGGATGGATGGATGGATGGATGGATGGATGGATGGATGGATGGATTTCTGGGGCAATGGATTTGCATAGTCCAACAACTATGATACAATTCTTGAATGACAAAAGCATCCCACCTGTTCCTGTTCTACTTATGCTAGTATGAAGTAATGTGTTCCAGAGTTTACCCACCTTTTTGTTTCTAACTTTTGTCTCCAGCTGCAGTGAGCCATGAGTCCTTGATGCCAGAAGCTAGCAGGAGCAGGTTGCACATTCTTCATGAGGAGTTATGAAAAGGAGGAAGCTGGCCAGGAAACCAGAACACTGGAATTATCCTCCTGGAACACCAAAACGCCAGCATTCTGTGGGGGAAGATGTGGACAAGGGTAAGTAGTGCAAAAACTAGCATACATTTTGGGATTTCCTCTTCTTCAGTGGAACTCAGATTAATTTCTTTAAAACAATAATATGAATGCTATTCCATGGTTATACAGGTCTGCAACTGTATTATACATATATATGAATATATTTATACAGGAATACACAAATAAATATATATGTGAATGTATATGATATATATGAATATGTTTGTGTGCATATATGTGTGTGTATATATATATATATATATATATATATATATATATATATATACATTTATATATAACTTTGGATAGCCAGATGTTGCTTGTTGCTGGTAGGTGAATTTTTTACATGAATAGCCTGAGGCTTATAGGAAATCCTCTTGCATTGAGAAATTTCTAGGGAAGCAGTGCTCTAGGATACAGGTAGAAGATTACCCTCAGGATCACTGGTGTGAGCAGGCCTGGAAGGTTTAGTAGTGAACTGTTCAGGAGCTGATCACCCAAGAAGGGATTAACCTGTTTTCTGGTTCCACTGTTTTTTTTTTGTTGTTGTTGTTGTTGTTGTTTTGCCAATCACCTTAAGCCACTTGACTTCCATTTAACCATTGCACAAGAAAATCAACCTAGCTTGTGGGGGGATTAAGGTTAAACTGGTCAAGCAAGGTTACTAAAGCTTTACGAAAATTGAATAGAAGAAATTACACATAATTGCATCTATTACTTGGTTCCAAGAGAGCCAGCATCATGATATGGTGAGGTGCACTGCGCTCATGGCTGTGTGTCCTTGTAGTAGAGTTGTCCTGAGGTTGAGGTACTTGAGGTTTTGGGGATATTTGTTTCCACATTCATTAAATGGTAATAGGACAATTGCTTACAGGATAAAATGAAAGATGCACTTAAAATAATGTGCTCAAAAGAGGTTAATTTTCCGACTGTTGGGTTCAATCATCTGTTGTTTGTATTACATGGAAAAGCAACCGATTTTAAAATACTGAGGTTCTACTTATGCTAATGTGGTGTGTGTGTGTGTACACAAAACCAACAAATACAAAAGCACCAAGCAGTCATCTTAGTCCAAGGAAGGCAATATTTTGTTTGCAGGAAAAGGCTATAAGCTAAATGTAATGACAAATGTTTGCTCTAAGCATGTTTATAAACCATAGAAGGGTTTCCCTGGAAGTTGTTAAAAGCAAGTTCGGTTTGTATATCACTGTGATATTTAAGGTAAATTATTACCTCTTAAAAATCTCTCTTAGTTCTTACATTCTATAACATAAATCTGTCACAGAGTCGGTACCTTCAGAGAAAGAAAATTATGAATCCAACTTGGAATGAATTACATTTATTTGTGACTCCCCAAGCCACTCACCATGAATATGCATAGTAAAACAATTAATCTTCTATTTGTTTATACCTACACAGCCAGATTTACTAATACAAAAACAAAGAAAAAAAGAAGTCCTGGGCCCGCCAGACAGTCAGTGAATTGAAGCGCCTATTTAGGCAGACTTAGATCTGGGTTCGATCCCTGGAGTGCTATGCCAACCTTGCACCTGGGGTAGGCTGAGACAGTGACTGAGACTGTCGTAGTGGTTTGTGCTTGTTGCCCAGTGTTTCAAAGGCTGAAAACAGGAGGATCACTACGAAGTCTGATCTGTGCAATGAGAGCCTGTACTAAATACATTTTAAAAAATGTTGGTTAATAAAAGGAAAAGTTCTTAAGCAAACCAACGTTTCATTCCATTTGAGTCCTTGTAACGACTGCCTTGTGTTCCTTCCAACATGTGCTGGTTCTTGACTTTGGTGTTCAAGACCTAACAACCAGACATTCTACCTCCTGAAATCTTTGATTTGCTTCAAAATTATCTACATGAAGAGGGTGGTCATTGAAGACATCTGTGATGCTTTTTCTCTTATGATCAAGTTTTATTTCCATGTCCAACACACAACACACACTCACACATATGCTCGCGCACTCACGTACCACTTCATACCAGCATAAGTAGAACGTACAAATTTTTAAATGATCATTATCACCTAGTGAACAAGCATATTTGTTTCTTGTTAAAGTGATTCCTAAGGATATATTTTCAGTGCTTTTGAGGGAGTAGTTTGTTGCTTTAAAGTGTAGACCTGAAACCATAACTGAGCTGCAGCCCCGCTACAAACAAGTAGTAGGACCTTGAACAAGTTAATTCTCCTCTTTGTGTCTCATTTTCTCTAAGCATGAAGCAAGAATGAGAACCCCCACCCTGAGGGATTGTTGTGATGATTAAAAATATAGATTGTTTAGAATTGCAACCGGCAGATAAGCCCTCAACAGGTGCTTCTGGTGACACCTGAGCACATGAGAGGGTCCCTCTGCACAGCTCAAGGTAATCTTGGAAAGGAAAGGAGGGGTGACGCCGGAAGTGAGCTAAGGCCTGGTTGCAGATGGGCCTTGTGACTCTGATGCAGGCTATGCTTGGTGGCTCTGCTGAGCTTCCTTAGACTGAGGGGTTCTGGTTCCAGCAGCAATAATGAGGATACCACAGTTAGAAAACCCTTTGGAGAAACCTGTGCTATAGTTATAAATATTCTCAAAAGCAAGCCCCTCACAGAAAGCCCAGCAGATAAAAGCCAGCCCCAATGCCCTTGCACAAATAGGCAAGGGAGCACAAGGTAGCGAGGTCTCCTTTCACCTACAGTTGCAGTGGGGCTGGGCACAGGGGCACTCTCTGCTGGAGTTGTTTGCTTTTGTTCCTTTTTCAAAGCTGGTAGTCACCATTAGCTGAGGCCCCAGTAGCGAGCAGAAACAGGTTAGAACAGAGAATCTGGAAGACTGCAAAGGAAATTCTTTTCTTTGCTGTTTTTACCCCTCCCTCCTGCAAAGAGGATGAGAGCGGCAGGCACGGAGAGCTGTGGAGTAGCTAAAGACAAAACACCAAGCCCCACGCTTGCGTCACAGAAGTCTAGAAAATGTTAACTGGTGGAATTTGAAAATGTTGCCCTCCCCCACCCACTAAATACAAGTTTGAGGCAGGTCCAAAGTGGTCATCTACACCGTATATTTACATCCAATGTCCTAAAAGGGGAAATGAGACCAAGAGGGGGTAATTCACACACTCTTTAATCACTCTTCTAAAGATATGATGCTTCTGATAGCTTTTAAGGAACATGAAAACTCTTGTGAAAATTATCACTCAGCATTATTATAGTTAAGAGGTGAGTTAACCTGGTCAGAGTTCCAGGTTGCTCCTTAGGCATGAAGATGAAAGACTGGAGAGCTAAACACAGAAAGAGCTCTAGCCCTGCCTCATGCGTGCTGCTATAATGAAATACCATAGATGGGACAGGGGCTCCAATGACAGGAAGCTACTTCCTCACAGTACTGGAGGTCAAGGTGTGGGAAGGCATGGCTCTTCCTGAGAGGTCTCTGCTCTTGGCTAGTAGGTATTGTCTTCTCCCTGTGTCTTCATATAGCCTTCCCCCTGTTTTTGTAGGGCACTACCGTATCGGGTTAGCCCAGCCCCTCAACCTCACTTTAGCCACTTCTATAAAGACTGTGTGCAAATTCAGTCACATTCTGAGGTAGTGCAGGCTTGGACTTGAACTTATGACTGAAGGGAGGGACACCATGTGGCCTTCCTGTTACCTAAATGCAAGAATGTGTATCCACAAGGACAATTCAGGATTCAGGGGGATTTTTTGTTTTGTTTTGTTTTGTTGTTATTGTTGTTGTTTGTGTTGAGATAGGGTGTCCTTCTGTAATTCAGGCTATCTATGAACTCACTATGTAACCCAGGCTGGCCTCAAACTTGTGGCAGTTCCTCTAGAGTACTGGAGTTACTGGAGCGTGCCACTACGGCTGACCTTGGACAGATTGACTTAATGTTATGGTCAAGTTCCCAGAAAAAAAACGAATTCTGAGATTGACTGCAAGAGACCTACGAAGAATGCTCTCTGGAATGCCCTCAAGGCAAAAGGGGAAGCAGAATTAGGCAGGAGAAGGTTAAAATAAAGGCCACAGTTCATCACTTGGGTGTCTGGAGCTGGGGGCAGGGTGCCCTTCTCAGTTATTTGGAACTGATACAAGAGTTTTGGACATCATACCCCTGCCTGCAGTGGATGCTGGATGTGGGCTGCCCCAGGGAGGAGGCCAGATGTGCAGGAGAAAACTCTTTTTGGCCAAGGATAATCTTGTAAGGAGAACCGAGTGAGAGTTTCCGGTTTCCAGCCCTTCAGAAGCGGACACAGTGAACACCTGCTCAGGTCGAAGCATGGTCTCTGGCTGGGGCACTTCCGTGTCTTAACAATGTGATGATCACTTTCCCCAAAGGAAGTATCTCCAAGAGAATTGTTATCTGCTTAAGAAAGTTTTAATAACCTACAGAATGGGTGAGAACATTTGCAAACTGCATATATGTGATTAATATTTGTGCAACCGGCTTACAATCTAGTTTTTTTTTTTTTAATGAGCAAAAGATCTAAACAGATATTTCTTAAAAGGAGAATTACAAATGACCAGCAAGCATATGTGCAGCATCAGTAATCACCAGAAAAATGTAAAGCAAAGCCGCAGCAGGATATCACTTCATACCTATTAGGATTTTTTTTGTGAAAAAAAAAAAAAAAACAAGACAAGTGGACAAGGACATGGAGAAGAGGGAATCCTTGCACTCCATTGGTGGGAATGTGAATACCTCTGCCCATGACAGAAAACAATATTGGGGTTCTTCCGAGAATTAAAGGTGAAGTTACCAGCTGCTCACTTCTGAGGATATATGTCCAAAGAATTGGAAATCGGTGTGTTGAGGAGGTATCTGTCTGCCATGTTCATTACAGCATTAGTCATGATAGCCAAGATAAGGAAATTCCCCTGTGACCGTCTGCACATGAACAGATGATGCAACTGTGGCATCCGTAGATGGTGCGCTACGCCTGACCCTTAAGAGGAAGGAAATTGTGGCATTTGTAAGAACATGGGTGGAGCTAGGGGACATTATGCTAAGTGACATAGGCCAGTCACAGGAAGACAAATGGCATGTGATCTGACTTATAGGTAGAATCTGTAAGTAGAATCAAGGAGTAGGACAGTCCTTACAGAGGCTGAGGTCTGGGGAAAATAGGGAGAGGCTGGTCAAAGGGTGTATCCTTTCAGTACAAAATGAGCAAGTTCTAAAAATCTAATGTCCAGCATGACTTCCTAGTTATAAATACTGTACTGTGGACCCAAAAATTTGTTAACACTTAAGATCTTAAGTGTTATTAACACATACACACACACATAGACACGCACACAAACACGTCATTATATGAGGTGATAGATATATTTATTAGCTTGCCTATAATTACTTTTTAGGGTACATATATATGAAAACATTGTTTTACAACTTAAATTTTTATGATGTTTTTAGCTTGCCAATTATACTTTATTAAAGGTTGAAGGGGGGGAAAGGAAGTTTCCTATAAAGTCTCTTAGTAGAGGCCAAGGTAATCTACTACCCCCTAAAACACACGGCCCAACACACAGCTCCACCTGTGTTCTTGCAAATGCCAGAATTTCCTTCCTTTTAAGGGTGCGAGTAGCACACTGTCTATGGATGCCACCATTGCGTCAGCTAGCACATGGCAGGCAGCAGGTCAGCCAACAGCTTAATGAAAACAGTGCATGCTGTGGCTACAGAGACCAGGGTTCAAAGCTCTATCTTGCTTTTTACCAGTCAGTACTGCTTACCCCTGCTTTTGATTTCTCCAATAAAAGTAAAGATAATTCCAACTTTGTTGGATTCTTTTAAGACTTACACAAACACAATATATTTTGAGTGCCTGGCACAATGCTTGACACACAAAAACAGCCATCTAAAAGCATTAGTTCCCTTCCCTGCTCCAGCAGGTAATTCATTGGTGGTAACCAAAAAGAAATGGAAGCTTCATCCCCAAGTTTAAAAGACAGTGTTTCACACATCCTGTGTGCTTAGAATCACCTGTAAAGGTTGTTTAAATGCATATCCCCAGACCCTACCCCATGGTACTCTAACCAAGACATTCTGAGATAGGCCAGGAATATATCATTTTAGTGAGTTCTTTATATCAGAACTCGGTCCCATATTTAGAAGATGCCCATGGATGTTTCTGCCACCCCTATCACAAGTTCTGTGGATGTGGGTATACACATTGCATCACATTGTACAAATACCATGTATTCCAAAACTAAAACATGCATAAATCATGTTAGTTATAAAATCAAACCCATTCTCTTTTTCCATGTAGTTTTATTGAGGTATAAATCAACACTAAGAGGCAATTTAGTGCAGACAGAAATTTTACTGGGGAATGTGATCCCCTGGGCTCATCTGGAAAATAAGAAGCATATTTAAAGATAAAGTGCCCTGCAGGTGTAAGAGCCGCTGGGCCCACACAAGACTCATCTCAAAGGAGGCATAACTTTCTCCTTTAAATCAAGTTCAATGTAGCTCCCCCACGATGGGCAGCTGGAGGTATTTTTTTGTGTTTAATTATGAGTAGCAGCATCCAGCTGTACTGCAGAAATTACACTGTTGCTAAGATGCTGACCAATGTCCCCAAGGTAAGCAGGCTTTAAGGTACAGAAAGGGACCCCAGAGTTTAGGCAAGCCTCCCCTCTGTATCAGGCCCTTTCCCCAATTTAACACCGGGGTGTGGGAGGGTCTTACTGTCCTCTGTCGCTACCTTTCTGCTACAGACAACCCTCATTTATTCTAAACTATAAAGCTTTGGGGTTCCCTAAAGATAGTGCTCTCCTCAATAAAACCAAGTAGAGGTGAAAATTCTATCTGTTGGAATCTATGCGGCCAAAGAGTTAAAGAACACAGTGGAGAAGTCTACTTTCCCTGTCATTGCAGTAGCCAAATCACTTCCCCTTATAAGGAAGAGTTCTGGAATTAGCACGACACAGATCTTTCCAATCACTGACAGTGCTAAGCTGACCCTGTGCTCACCTTCTCTACACAATTAATATAAGTGCAGGGCTGGGGTTGGCCTTTGTCCTTGGGTTTGTGTTGTCAATAAGAAGATCTACTCTGACCGCGGCTCCCAGTCTCATTTCCCCACAGTTTGCCTTCTGTCTCTTTTAAATTACTTCTTCAGATTTGACTGACACACACAGAAGTTTCCACTACACTAAAAAGAAATACACATCTCCTATCCTTTAAAGTTTAGCCACAGCCCTCTCATATTTATGCTGGCTCACTTAGGGAAGCATCTTTGAGAAGCGAGGTTACTTACATCTGGTGCTTCTTCTAGCCTAGTGTTTTCATCTCTGCAGAGCTCTGCCCTATGCTGTTCCCTTGATAGATACCCAGAATTTCAGAGCTGGAAGGAACATTAGGCAGGATAGCCCTGCAGTGAGCTGCAGTAACAAGTGAGCCTCAAGGTCTAGCAGCTGCTCCAAAAGTACAGAGATGAGTTCTCCTCTGTGAAGCAGTCAATGATTCTCCTGGGCTGCTGTCATTATTCTTGGGGATCTAGATTTCTTCACTCATGAGGCTCCAACCTCTCAGGGTTCTTCTTGTGCAACAGTGCACATGAAGTGGTGAAACAGTGTGGGACACTTGAGGAAGCAGCTGGGAAGTGGACTAAAAGGCAGTCGCGCACACTCCACTGACCGCTAATATGATCAATTGAAACTCAAGGCAGAGAAATGTCGAGGTACACAGGTGTTTGTCCCATCTGCTCAGTGACACCTTGGGTGCCCCTTTCTTTCAACATCTTTCTTGGCTGAAGCAACAGAAACCCAGAGAAAAATAAGTCACAGCTCAGTGACTTATTTCCCCAAGGGCCTTCTTTCCCATTCCCACTTATTTCTACTAATGTGCAAAGGTCTCATAAACTACCAAATGCAATGAGAGCCTTGTAAAGGCCTGTCCACCCAGGACTCCAGGATGAAGACCATGGCCACCTTGCCCCAAAATCCATGGCTCCCAGCAGTGCTTCTGGGCCCCAGCACTGGAAAAATGACTGTTTCCAGGAGTGAGGAACAGTAGCAAACTCTAATTATGGGAAATACTTCTTGGTCCCTAAGTGATATAAAATTACTTTGAGAAAATTCAAGAAAAATAGAAACAAAATACTCTGCAATGCCTCTAAAGGCATGTGTTTTGTGCTTGGTTGTGTCAAGATAACTTTTAAAGGGTGAAAATAGTGTTTATGGGGACAGAAGTTCTGGATGCTGTCATCCTGAACTGCAGCCACCATATTGGCTGGTGGAAAATGAGGGTTGAAAGGTTGTCCTCAGCTGGGATGAAATGTGAGAAGAAACAGAGGCTTCCAGAAAATACCAGATAAAAATGAGGAAATGTGTCCAGACAGGCATGGCCTCGCTGGTGGATGCTGAGAGCTGTCTGGGAAGGTAGCACTTCACCAGTGGGAAATGCTCCTGTGAGAGAGCTAGGGGATAGCACTTCACCAGTGGGAAATGCTCCTGTGAGAGAGCTAGGGGGATAGCACTTCACCAGTGGGAAACGCTCCTGTGTGAGAGCTATGGGGGGTAGCACTTTACCAATGGGAAACACTCCTGTGTGAGAGCTGCAGTAGCCCCTGCCCACCTCTAAGTGTGGACAGCAGTGCCGGATGGGCAGCTAGTCAGGACTATGTTTAAACTTGTGACCTTACTGTCACTGAGTTGACACATCTGCAGAATACGTTGTCTGAACGTTTCAGTTTTCATCTAGTAATCTGGCCTTGACTAGTCAAAGGCCACATTTAGTATTCCTATAATTAAGGATCTTAGACAAATTATATAACATTCTGAGCCTTCTCTCTGCCTCTTAACAGGAAGGGAGGAGCATTTTTGAAAAATAGTCTCTGAAATACTAACTATAGTGTTGATTTAATCCTTTTCTGCCTGAAATCAAAAAAGGAAATAGGTGTCTAGAAGTATCAGAATCTGTATTAATTTAGATGACTTTCCTTATCTAATGAAACCACCATATTTATTAGATTTTACAGGTCAGATATAGGAAATAGTAGAACCATGAAAATTGGTGATACCTTCATTTTTCAATTTTTCACCTTATTCTCTTATTTTCAAATTTGCTGTTTCCTCTTTCAAAAAAAATGCTTAGCCCTGTCAGTTGGAAAAATATTGTATTCATTTCATAACAACCATTTTGCAGCCGACATGATGACTGGATTCATGTTGACATGAGTTAGTGGCTGCCACAGCCTGAGCTCTAGCTGGTGTAGGAAAGAGAAGAGGGAGGCAAGTGGGTTAGTTATTTCCAAAGAATTTGGAAGCAGGTGTTTTTTAGAGCTAAACTCAGAAAACACACACACTCATCAAACAAATCAGGTGCAGTCATCCCAGCCATTGCATTTAGCCAAGACACGCTCTGTGTGTGTGTGTGTGTGTGTGTGTGTGTGTGTGTGTGTGTGTGTGTGTGTGTGTGTGTAGCAGTAGCAGTAGCAGTAGTAGCAGAAAAGAGTGTGCGGTCCTCATACCCCAGCTGTGCCCACGTGGATGCAGAAGTGAGCAGGGTGTGTGTGTCAGAGCAAGCCAGTGAGTGGACAAAAGTGCCCACATTGTGCCTGGCTGGGGGAAGGCAGTGTGAGCTGAAGGAGTTGGCCAGCCAAGGAAGTGGTGAGAACAGATCGCCTCCCGGATGGTAGTGCCCGCTGGCCTGGAGACATCTGGGGAAGGCAGGCTTGGAGGTGTTGGCTCCTCTGGTGCAGTACCCTATTTCAACTCACGGACAGCATCACCCTCAGCCCCTGTAGGCCTTGTTCTGATTCTGTGGATAGACCCAGAAACCTAGTGACAATCTGCTTTGTCATCAGCAAGTCTCAGCAGAGCAGACTCAAAGCACCCTGGTCTATTTGCCAGTGTATGTATTATTTTAAATTAATATAGGCCTATTTGATATGCTAGTTCCATTGTCAGCATGCTGATGAAATCACTTCTAAGAATACATCAGATTTTAGGCCACGGTGTTCCCTTCAAGGCAAACGCCACTCCCTGGGATGTACCTAGGCAGGTGGCATGTTGCCCAACAACCCTCAGCCCTTACCCTGTGCTCCTCCTGAACTGCCACTGGACCTGCTCCCGTGATTCTGACAAAACTACATAGAAAGTTGAGATCATGTTGTTCTAATACTTTCTACATAGGGATCTGACAAAACAATTGCCATACTGTAAGCCAGAAGCATTCTGCAGATCAGAGGGATAGAAAGAATCAAATTCATTTTAACAGGCCACACACCCATCCTCAGTTGTGTCTGAGCCCCTGCCATGCCCAGCTTCTTTGAACACAACACGGTTGACAAGGTCATGTTTCCCAGGCTTTTGCACATGTTCTCTGGTTGCAGTAATTGTTAAGTGATAAATATAGCAACAGCTCACTGCCGAATGCAACTTCCAGAAGGTGGAAGGTTGAGTGGCACCTTTCTCCTGCTGGGTGACACTTTAGCATCTTATCCTTGTCCCTTCTCCACTCTCTGCCCCCAGCCCTAACTCTGTGTGAAATCTTAGGCACTAGAAGCAGTGAAATTTAGTCAAGTTAAGATGAAGCGGCAAACTTGCTCAAAACTTGAGCAAGTTACAAGGCTCATAACAAAGCTATAGGCATAAATACAAAAGGTAGCACATGAAGAACGATGGAAGGAGGAGAGGAAGAGCATGTCTTGCATGCACAACAGAATCCTATAGGCATAAAAAGAATGGAATCCTGTCGTTTGCAGCAATGTAAACAGAACAGAAGGACATCACGCTAAATGAAAGAAGTCAGGCACAGAAAGACAGATAACGTGTGCTGTGATTTTTGCAGGGAAGTTGAAGTGCTCATCTCATAGAAGTAGAGGCTAGAATGGTGGGTACCAGAGAGGGCTGCTGAGGAGTGGAGAGAGGATGGCTTATAAGGTGCAGGGTTGCAAGTAGATGGGTGGAGTAATTTCTACGTTCCATAGCATAGTAGAAAATACAGCTGAGAACAATAAGTTGTGTCTTTCAAAATAGTAAGTAGAGAAGATTTTGGATGTTGACATCACAGAGGAATGATAAATGTTTGTACTGATAGATCTGCCAGTTATTTCGAGCTGATCATCACATATTATATCATGAATTAAAATGTCACATTCAATGCTATAAATATGTACAAGGAAATAAATGTATGTTGATTGAAAATTGAAAAATACAGTTTTTAAGATACTGTGAACTCTAAACATTCAAGAGCAGTATCCTTCATCCAGAGCTTTTGACGTGTGTGGTTTTTTTCTGCGTATCTAGAGGAGATGGATTTGTAATTTCATGTCCTCCTGGTAATGGTCACACTGGTATAGACTTTCACTACTCACTTTTCCTCAAACAGTTTTGCTGGAGAATAGTTGATACACAATAGGCTACACACACCAAAAGTGAAAAACTTAGACAATGTTGACATATGCACACACCTGTGGAACTCTCACCACAAACAAGATGGTGAGCACAGCCCCACCCCCAAAAGTTTCCTCACATCCCTTACAACCTCATCTCCTGCCCTTTCCTACCCTCTCCCCATCTCCATCTCTAGGGACCACTGAATGTTTGTCTTTGACCCAGATTTCCTAGAAAGCTATGTAAACACGGATCCCTATGCTGGTTTCTCGGGGTTTGACATACTTATTTCAAGTTTCTCCCATGTGGCCATGTGCATCTGTCCTTCAGTTCTCACAGTTGCTGAACGGTATTCTTATATGGCTGGTCCACAGCATGCTTATCCATTCAGCTTAATACACACTTGGGTTGTTCTCGGTTTGAGGCAATTACGAATACTGTTGTATGAACTTCTATGCTAAACTATTGGCATGAAAATATGCTTTCTTTTCTTTTAGGTAGATACCTAAGAATAGATATCTAGGTCATATAACTGGAGCATATTTGTACCTAACTTTCTAAGATTGCCAAACTGTGTCTCCTCTAACAGTGTGTGAGTTCTAATTTTAGCCATTTTATAAGCTATGTATTTTCTACTAGTTTATATTTTCTTTCTTTTTTCTCTTTTGTCTTTTGAGACAGAGTCTCACTGTGTAGTTCAGGTTGGCCTTGATCTCACTTTGTAGACCAGGCTAGTCTTGTACTTGCAAAGATCCTCCTGCCTCGGCCTCCCAAGTGCTGGAATTACACGTGTGCATTACCAAGCCTGGCTATTTTCTTAATAGCTAATTGCTGTCAAAGAATCCTTCAGTATGTTTGTTTCTCATATCATTTAATAAAATATTCAACTACCATGCCTACTGTTTGTTTTATTATTAAGAAGGACTTTTTCTTGGCTGACTCAAGCTGCCTTAAGAGCAGGTCTGGTAAGGCATGTGGAGTTTGTTTTATTACTGAATTTTGAGTTTCTTATCTATTCTGGATGTGACTATTTTGTCATATTTACATATTGTAGTCATTTCCCCCTGCATCTAGCTTCTTTTTATCCTACTGATAGCATCCTAAGAGGAAAATGTCCTTAATTTCAGTGAAGTCTTGTTCACTCATTCATTATTCAATGGATTGTGTCTTTCGTGTTACATGTAGGAAAGCCTTTCCTACCT
The DNA here is from genome assembly GCA_004027165.1 of Ctenomys sociabilis. Classification (NCBI taxonomy): domain Eukaryota; kingdom Metazoa; phylum Chordata; class Mammalia; order Rodentia; family Ctenomyidae; genus Ctenomys; species Ctenomys sociabilis. The sequence goes on along the minus strand of PVKA01001867.1, from coordinate 123,205 downwards.
CAGGGTCACAGATATTATTCTACATTGTATAGCTTTAGTTTTCACATTTATTTCTGATCTATTTTAACTAAATATTCATGTGACAAAAGACATGGCTTGAAGATCACCATTTTATGCCCAGATAACCATTTGCACCAGCAGCATGTGTGGAATGCACTCTGTTTGCTCACCAAATTTTATTTGTACTCAGTAAAATCAGCTGTGCCTATACTTATAGGCCTAGTCCTAGGCTGTTATTCTCATTGTCTATAAGAACTCATATCCTCTTGATCAGTGTAGCTTTTTAAGTCTTGAAATTGAGCAGCATTATTCTCCAATTTTTTCTCTTCTTTTATAGTTTTTCACTTTTACGTTTTCTCTTTGTTCTTCTGGGTTCTTTGTATTACCTGTGAAATTTAAAATTTGTTTTTACAAGAAAAATAATTAGTAAGATTTTTTAAAGAGGAGAGAGAAGCAAAAAGCTAATACCAAGAACAAAGAGAGAAAGAAAGCAGCATAAAATAGCACAAATGGTACAGAATTTAAAAAAAAAAAAGAATAGAAAATTAACAATAGTTGTTATATTATATATTGGTATCATCAAATTTGTTGCTCAGATTACCAGACACAAGTATGCAAGATTGATCAAACAATTAAACATTAACATTTCCTTGTAATAAACCTTAATTTTTTCCTTATCCTATTAGGATTTTCATTGGGAGGGCTTTGAATCTCTAGACCATTTTATTACGAAAATGATGACCTACCGTTCTTGAGTCTTATATCTCCCCGATTATTCATGTCTCCTTTAATTTTGCTGTGCAACATTTTATAGTTTTCATTGTTCAGAGAACTTTTGACAGTTGTTGGTCTCAGATCAGAAAGGACCATGACCAGCCTCCTCTTCTGGTGATAGAAATAACTAGTTGGAAGATGACACTATGCATTACAGCCAATGTTGTGACATTCATTTTACTCTGTTGAGTGAAATTCTGTATCACTTGTAATTTTTTTCTGTTTTAATTTTATTTTTTACTCTCCTTAAAAAATTAAAAAATAATAAATTAAGAAATTTTAAAGAAAAGACTGACATACTGCAGGCCCCAGGGGTCGAGACTTCTTACAGCAATAGCACAACAGCACCAGAAGGCAGGGACCGATGACAGCATCTGTTTCCTGGAGCTGTGAGCACTGAGAGCAAGAGCACAGACAAACATCTGAACACAGCACAGGCCATGAAGTCAGACTCAGACTCCTCGGGCTCCGAGCCCCTCTCTACTCCTGTAGCCCAGTGGCCTCGAGCAATTCATAGGTTCTAGAATTCAGTTTCCTGATGAACAAAATGCGGAAAATATTCACATCTTCCTTCTATGGCTTAGGAATGGTTGGATAAGCTCATTGAACATATTTTTGTTATATGATAAGTAACTAATAAATATGAACCATAGTTGTTGGTTTTATTATTGATGTCATTTAACATAGTATGAGACCCTAGTAGGGATCCAAAAATGTGGCTATAATTAGCTTATAGCAACTCATCCGCACAGTTGACACCATCAGGCACACCTCCCATTGGCTTTGGTTTCCCAGGCCCAACTGAATCTTCTGGAAGGAGCTTTGCTCTTCAGAGTCCTGACTTGGATATGCAGCACTCTCTTCTTTGGCTCTGTATTGAAGACAGCACTGGACATGTCTATATGGGCTCTTACCATGGTGGGCAAATCTCCATGTTAACTTTACTGTGGGCTTAATCGTGTCCTGGCATTCTTGAGGCCTCCCTGGAGGAGGGTGTACCGGTCATCATCCCTCATTGCTCTTGAAATTCTTAGAAGCCTGACTGTCTCTTGAGGATGACTCTACCCCTGGGGCTTGTCCCCTAGAGGCCTCCCTTACCCCTCCAGATGGAAACCAGAGGCATGGAAGGAAGCCCACTCATGGGGCGGCTTCAGGTCAGACAGTACATGTAGAACAGAGAGCAGAGCATAAGTTGGTCCTGGAGCAGTGAAGAAAAGATACATAATCTGCCCACTGGAGAGTTAGCTTCACCCAAAGCCATCCATGCGCCTCAGACAGCTCTGACTCCTGGTAAGTGCCCTGCCAGTGCAGCACAGGCCTTGACTTCACACCTGGCAATGCTTTAAAGAACAACAGCTCACACATCTCATAGCAACACACTGTGGTGAAAGTCACTGAAACAGGATTTTGGTGCCTTGACCACAGTGTCCAAGAGATACTGAAGGTCAAGGTCTCCACAAATCTTCCTCTCAGCCCGATGGTTGGGGGTGGGGGGCAACTTCATTCTCCAGGAGATATGGATGAGGTCTATAGATATTTTTCTTTTTTCTTTTTCTTTTCTTTCCCTTTTTTAAAAATAATTTAATGCAGGGTCTACAGGGTCTCACTATGTAGATTGGACTTGTAGTGCTCCTCTTGTTTTCAGTCCCCAAGTGCTGGGATTTCAGGTCCGTGCCACCACGCCCAGTCTCAATCGCAGTCTCGGCCACTGCACTCTGTCTAAGCAGGCGCTTTAATCCACTGAGCTATCTGGCTGGCCCTAGAGATGTTTTTCATTGGAAGAACTGGAGAGAGACCGACAGATTATTATTGGGATGCTGCTACACATTCCTAGAATTGGGCTCCGTATGTCAACAGTGTAAGGTTGAGAAATCTTCGGGGGTCCAGGCTAGGCTGGCCCTGTAAACCTTCCCTGGCAATGATCCCCTCCAAAGAGCCATGTGTACAGGTTGGAAGTATTGCTTTCAGGGTGCACAGGGAGGGATGGGGTCCCAGCAGGGGCATTTCTCAGTGGCCTGACTTCTGAACTAATGCTAGGAAGAGCTGTGCCCAGCCCCCAAAGACAGCTGGTGAGCTGGTGAGGTCTCTCCTCCCGACATCAGTGTTTTACCAGGAAGCATGTAAACAGGAGGAGTAACCACTAAAAACATAAGAAAGAAAGAAAGAAATGTTGTTTGGTCTGCTGTGAGGAACACATTATTGGAATATTCCAGCCCTCGTCCAAAAGGAACAACCAACAATAACAACCAGGAAACCGCAGCCCACGCTCAGACACACGAGGCCACAGCTTTCTGGGTGCCGCGGACCGTGTCCAAGAGAGCCGCATTGGCTGGTCCTCTGCTTTTCCGTGGCCTGGTCAGCTCCCTTCTGTCCAAGCACTAGGACCAAAAAAAATAGGAAAATGTCATCTGTGTCCATGAATCAAAGGCGGTGAACTTCAGTTCCTCTGAGGGTCAGCAGGTGTGAGCATCTTGACAAATATTTGCTGTCACATGGTAATCCATCATTCACTTGGCATCTCGAGAGAACTGGAAAGATCATATTTTAAGTGAATCTTCCAGATTTACCTTACTTAAGAATAAACGTAATGATGGAATCTTTGGGGATAAGTAAACTTTCTAAAAGACATACATTTCCTCTGTCTCCATAAAGTATGTAATCAATAAGGCTGATTTTTTTAAAGCAACTATGGACAGCAGCTGTAATGAAATAAAATGACAAAATCTCCACAGACCCATGGCAGGTTGTTCAGGGATGAAATGAGTACAGAGCATCACTGATAATTTTTAAAATTTTTTCCAGTTCTTGCACCAATTCTCATGGACCCTCTTTCTCCTTCTTTATGTGTCTGCCATAGGTCACTCTTATTTTATCCCCAAATCTGTCCAGCCATAACGCGTGCCCTCTGGTAACTGCTGCTGATGGCTAGAACACTGGGGCAATCACGTCGGTGTGCAAAACTCCCTGGAAACTTCAAAACTTAACTGTGCCTAGGTGACACCTCCAGAGCTGTGATTATGTTCGGCTAAGGCACCACCAGGGCACTGGGATGGTTTGAAATTCCCCATGTCTTGGGGCTGGGGAGAGAGCTTGGTGGTCTAAGTGCTGCCTGGAAAACACAAGGACCCAGGTTCGATCCCCAGTACCATATACCATTCCAGCCCTGAGCCTTGCTGGCCACCAAAACCGGGCATGGTGGTACATGCCTGGAATCCTAGCACTGGGGACGCTGAAACAGGAGGATCACTATGAATCTGAGCTGTGTAGTGGGACCCTGTACTAAATAGATAAATGAATACTTTTTAAATAATTAAAAAAAAATAAAGTTCCCCATGTGGCTCTATTGTATAGTGGAGACTAAGAACCTCTAGAAAAGGAAACTGGATATACTATTAGAATTGTGCAGTTAGTGACAGTTGACATAATCTGGATCTTTTCCTGTGAACTTTCTTAAAGCGTGTATTTCCAGCTCTTGGGGTCTTGCCTTTTCATTCCTGCTGTGTTCCAGGAAAAGGCGAGATGAGTCAGAGTGAGGTGCTCAAAGTCTCGCATTCAGCTGTCCAGGTTGAACCTGCTGTGTGGTGTTGGGGAAGTATTTCAGCCTTCCTATTGCCCTGCTCCAACAGCAGAGAGAGAAGGGCTAAAGGCATTAGTACACAGTGAGCACAGGGAATGGGGTTGATACAGAATGACACTCAGCAAACCCAGTGTTGTCATTGGGTTCAAGCAGAGGACAGAATCTGCTCCAGGTGGTTAGAGACAGAGATGAGCAAAAAGAGCCAGAGGTGTTAGGGCACTGGGCCCAGGGACAATGAGGAGCTGTGTGTAGCCTGAGTCATGGAACTCGGGAGACCTTAGGCTGCCAGATTGACAATGGACAGAGAGGAACTCAGAAGCAAGAATCCCCAGCCTGCCTCTCTCTTTGCAGCCCCCAAGCCCTCCTGGGGGCTTCCCCTGACGGAGCCTCTGGACAGCCAGGGAAAGAAACAGCCCTCTGGGGTCTGCCTCTTGGGGCACAGAGCAAAGCAGAGAGAATGACTTGGGAGCCACAGGCTGGGAGCCCACCAGGGTGACAGTCCAGGTAGATCTCCCTCAACCCCACCTGGGCTGCGAAGTCCCCTAGAGTTCATCCCTGCTGCCCTAGGCTGCACTTGGCTCCACCCTGGCTGTAACATCTGAAATAACATTGCAGTGGCCACACACACTGGGAAGAGAGGTATCACCCCACAAACCTCCAGCCACAAACTGAGAACAACACAGCTGAGAGCCAAAGTTCAAGGTAAAAACCCTGTTACAGCTCCCTGGCTGTGAGGACTTCATGCAAAGTGTCACATTCTGCTTGGTCAGCTCCGTCTCCTCTCCACTCACTTCCCCTCCGCCTACCTCCAGCTCTTTCCACCCTTGCCCTGTAGGTCACACTCACCTCCTCACTCTCCTGGAAACACTTTTCTAAGCTTCAAGCTTTGCTTCTGCACACTCTGAATGCCCTCCACCACTCCACGTCCCCAAATGCCACCCCTTCCTTCTCCCTCATGAATGTTGGCGTTTTGTTCAATAGAGATTTTAGTCTGCCAGCCTCCCACTGTGGCCTTAAGTAGACAGCTGTTCTCGGCTGTGTTTACATTTCTCCTACAGAACTATCCTGGGGCCCTCATACCTGTCCAGCACCCAGGGGTGTGAGGTCAGAGAGAAACCACTCAGCAGCTTCCCTCTAAGAGGAAAGCCTAACAACCAGCAGGTGCTGGTGCGACCTGTGGCCTTTTTGTTCCCAGCAGTCTGTTTGTTCCCTCTCCAGGTTCTGCACTGCACTGCGCTATTAATGAACTTATCAACTTTCAGATCTGTTCCCTGGGCACACAGAACCTTCTCCCTGTGTCCATATACACACTGGCTTGCACAGCTGACCCTGCCATGGCCCAATCTCTATGCCCAGCTCTAGGCCTTTGTCAGATCCCAGATGCAGACTTTCCTTTACAGGATTTAACTGCTCATTCATCCTTGCATCTGACTGTGTTCCCCAAGGCCCCTTGGGGTTTATGCCTTCTATGACTTACACACTGCACCCTAATGGCAGCCATTACCCTGCTCTGCTCCCTCTTGAAAGCCCAGCAAGGCTGCTCTGCTGCTTTTCTGAGTAAGGAGAGGGAAGAAACCATGCCCATTTCCTCTTAGTGCTGTGATAGTCCAAATCCCCGGAAAGAGGGAATTGAGGTGCAGTGAGACCTGGCGAGATGTGACTGGGCAGAATTTCACCCCTGGATTTGGACCTATGGTAGGCCAAAACCCTCTGTCACAACAGCAGTTCCCACTACCTGCAAACCCCTGTTCTAAGCCCTAGGAATTCATTTAGTCCTGGCTTTTGAGGAACTGATGTTTTAAATACAGGGAACATAGAATGCGGGCTAGCACAGGATACTTGCCAAATAGATAGGAAATAAATAGTAATGATTACATTGTGTTTAATCAAACAAAAGTGACACTAGCATTTCTCTTCATCAAGACTGATTTTCTACAAAACAGATTTCCATTTCAACTGATGGTAGTGGGGTAATTACTGAAGCTCATACTCTGTTTCCCTGTGTACAACTTGGGTGGCTAAAGGCTGCTTCTTCTTCCCGAGGCTACTGTGCCGTTTGGCATCACATTTGTGACATATCCAGATTCACTGAAGCTTGTTCCCTTGCTATCCAAGACAAGTCTTGAGATAGCTTCCTATGACTCTTTTCAAATGGAAATTTTCTAAGAATGTCTCCCTGCTCTGGTGGGCTCCAGGGCTCTATTTCTACTCTAGCAAAGGAGGTGACTCTAAGGATACCTCTGCTTTGGGTCACCTGTGTCCCTAGAAAAGAACAAACAAAGTTGGATACTGAGTGGCCCTGAAGAACACCTCAGCTTCTCACTCATACATGAGCGTGAGCCCAGTAAACCATTAACTTGTCGCAGTGACGCCTGCCCGGGGTGCCTGAGACTTGGCCCTTCTAGTTCATCTACTCCTTTAATGAGCCTTGTGCCTCTGCATCTGATCACGTCCACCTCCCCAGCAGACATTTTGCCTGCTGGGAATGTACAGTGTGTCTTTTTTAACAGAATATTAATTATTTGCTCAACTGAGCCTTAAGTAACAAAAATGATACTTAGGTATGCAATGTAAGGTTCTGATAGTGATTTTGTTTTGCACCTTAGAGATTATTTTTTTCGACAGCCTGTTCCATTTGTTTTTTCACTTCTGCTGCTATCATTTCAGAGAGTTCTGTTTGTTGTCCTCTCATTTCTTCTATCTCTGTGTTCTGAACTTATCCTGGAGAGGCTGGCTGTTTGGAAATGCATTTTGCTTCTTCATTTTGGCATTTTCTATTTTCTACTTTATTTTGTTCTCTGTGTTGGTGCATTTAGCTTTCTAATATTTGACAGCCTTAAGCACTGAGGCTGAGGCTTTCCTTGGAGGTGGCTGTTCCTCCAGAGGCCTTCTCCTGGGAGCAACGCAGTCCTGAGGCAGTGGCGAAGGAAGCAGTCTGAATTTACTTCTCTGGCTGTCACCGCTGCCCCAGAGCAATGGCAAAGCAGTAGGCGCAGACTTACACTCCTCTCAGGACTGTGCTTTCACTATTCTCCCAAGCACCCTCTTCCCCCTTCCTTCCAAGACCACCATCCCCGGATAAAGAGAGGGTTCAGGGACCCCCCAACCCTCCCCCACCCCTCCTCCACCACACCCCTCTGTACTGCCTTCACCCTTCCCACCTGCAGTGCAGATGTCTCTTGGATACGCCAAGCTCATATTCTCTGGACAAGCACCCAGCAGGGGACACTAGACCACGTGCTAGTTCCATGTTTAATTTTGAAATCTCCATACTATTTCCACTTATGGCTGCACCTTTCCCACCAGCACTGGGCAAGGGTTCTCTTTCCCCACATCTTTACAGCATTCTGTCATCTCCTGACTTGTGTGAGAGACTACTCACTGTGGCTAAGGGCCTGGCAGGCCCACCACAGGGCATGGTGCTCTGCTCCCAGCAGGCCCAGGGAAGCATGGATGCATGAAGGGATCAAGTACAGTGAGTAATGGAAAGTGGAAATCACAGAAATTAATACCTCTGCAAGGCAAGGACATACCTGAGAGTAATTGGGAGAAAGAGAACTTTATCTATAGTTCCATCCTTCCCTGGTGGAAGGACTCAGAGCGGCACCAGCAGTGCCATTGTGCAAAGAGGTTGATACACAAGACATGGCTGGGCTCTGCCTTCCCAGTCATGAGGAAACTGGAAGGGCAGAGCCCATGTGACCCTCCAGGACACATGCCATGGACCCTGCCTGACCACAGGGCAGCCAGCTGAGGACCAGATCTCTTAGCTTTATACTGTATCCTCCTAATAAGACACTCTACAGATATTCCCATAGAACATAGAGATGGGACTACATGGAAACCAGGATTCTAACGAACAGTACCTATAGTTCTAGCTTGCTTCTTGGGCTTTACCCAGAGAGAGTGAAAGAACTTGGTGTCGAAAGAACCACTGGGTGTTGCTTGGAAACTATTTCAAGGAGCTTGTGAAGGACAATTAACCTCACAGTGTTTCCTGATTTCACTGGAGCCTTTGGCTAAACTCCATCATGAATGAGGGGGAAAGCACATTTGGGAGTTACGATGTTACTTGTATAGGGAGCTTCGCTTGACTCAACTTGGAAAATGCTAATAGAGAAGGAAGCTGCCATCCAGCAGGGGTTAGAGCATGTGTGCCTGCCTATCCACCCGCCCAGTGTTTTCCTCTGATCATAACATGAGGATCACTCCCACAGAGGTGATGCTGTCCGGGTAGACAGAGGAATGTGCCAGAGAATAACTTCATACCGAGCAGTGCCCAGAGAAGGATTTTCAAGAGCCTATAGGCCATGGGCTGGTGTTTCTGCCTATAACTGTACAGGTAATGCCTTGGGTAATTTATTTCTTGATAACATTGACTCAAAAAGCTCAAACAAATGAAGTCATATGAGTCACCCACAGGATGGACCTTGCTAGCAGGAAAAGGAGTGGTAGGTGCTGCCACCGGTGAGGAGCATGTGAAGGGCAGCCAGAGCAATGTGTAGTCATGGGGTGTGCCAACCCCAGCCTCAGTGGCACGGTGTGTGGCGTTTGCCACGTTCCAGGTTGTCCTTGCTTCGTGCATACTTATTTTTATAGAAGCTAAGTTAGACACTGTACATTTACAAACTACATTTTCATTTCCCCAGAATCGATAAAGTAGGACTTCTGACCTCTTCGCTATTATAATTATTTTTTAAATTTCAATTTAAATACACATCTCAAACATATATTGGTAAGGTAAAGTACTGACATACAAAGAAATGTCAACAGGCAATCACAAGGCTTTTTAACTCCCAACATTCTAATCTGAGATGGTCCTTTTCATAAATCTTCCCTCATCTACCCCCAAGAAAGCACTTCCTCAGTCTGAATTAAATTAACAATGGTTAAGCAATGGAATGGCTTTTTCTCATAGGCTGCCAAAAGCCCACCCTCCCTTTGATCATCTGTTATAATGAAGACAAGAAAGCAAGCCCTGTTGTGTGACAGATCTATACCGCAGCCCCAGTGCTGTGGGAGGCGGTGTTTTGGCAAGGACAGGCTGACTGGCTGGGCTGATGGTCTCAGGGTCAAGGGAGAAGAGATTAATCAAATGAAGAAGCAGAGAGGGGGGGAAATGAAGCAGACTGTTGTGTAGAACAGAAAAGAAGACAACAATCCAATATCTGTCTGGATGAACAATACTCCCCTTTACTCACTTAAAGAATGTGCAATGGGGTGTGAACAGGATGAAGCCAGAAACAACAAACTGGTACTTCTCACGGTAGCATGCCAGCTTTTTGTTCTTCAACTCAAAGACTTCCACAGCCTCCCTTTAGCTTCTGCACCTTAGCCACACACTCTGAGGGTCTGTATGAGTTGAGGGTGGAAAGGGCCGTAGCCAAGGATGCAAGCAACCTGAGTTTGACAAAGGAAGAAGAAAATGCCTTCTGCTCTTCAGGAAAAATAGTTTTCCCAGTTAATGGCATTGAAATGTGCACATCAGCTTTGCCTGCCTGTTGCTCACACGAGCACATCTTAATTCAAAATGTGGCACTAAAGGTCATGCTACAATGACAATGAGCCCTGCCTGAATTCTACCATGTATGTAGCAAGAAATACCAAAAGTAGGAAGTGAGTGCATTGTTATGTTTGCAGGCTTTGTTCTTCTAGCACGTCTATCAAGTCTGAATACTACTAATTCCACCTGACACTCCAGCTCTCCTCTCTTGTATGGGGCACTGGCTGGAGTCAGGAACCTCAGTTGTGACTGATGAAAAAAAATTTGAGGGTGGAGGGAGTGTCAGGTTTGATTTTGTGTACTGTACATAGTAAGGTATCCTTGCCTTTGGCTTTGGGAGATGAATGAAGTCTCTGGGAGAAAAGAAGGCAAGTCTGACTCGGCGTCTGGAGTCTGCGCTGCCTGTCCCTTGAAGGACAGCTGCCTCCTGGGATGGGACTGCCTAAGAAGCGCTTGAGAAAATGCCTCCTTGCAAGCACCAGACGGAAATATGTAGGGACATGTCGTGGTGGTCATTGTGGTTCGTCCATGCACGAGCCTGGTTTATACACCGGAGGCGAGACAAGTGCACCTCTGTACAAGCTGCTCAGACACAACTAGGTGCGTATTTATCATCTCCTACCACAGCAGCTGGAAAAAGCAGCTACATGAGGTTGGGCAGGGGAGAGATGAGGCAGAGAGAGCCCAAACATCGGAACAGATGGCCTATAACCTCCTTGATGGAGGAACTCCTGGGCTGGCCACAAGTACCTGGTGTCACAGTGTCTCAGCTTTCCCTTCCAAACACAAAAGAAGAATTTTAAAGAATTTGTGAAAATGAAGATGATGGTGTCAAAGGCTTTGACCCTGATGTCTAGTTACTCCCCACATGGCCCCATGTTTTTTTCTGCAAGTGCAACGTTATGACTGCTTTGGTATGGGGGATATAGCTCAGTGACACAAGCATCTGTCTGGCAAGTGCAAGATTCCAAGTTTGATTCCAGGTACCACAATAAAAGACCTTTATGACTGTTTTGAATGCACCCATTGCCTCTTCCTTTGGTAAAAAGGCTCAGACTGTATGTTCCTGCTCACCGTGGAGTCTGTTCACTCACACTAACAAATCACTTGGCCACAGGCCAGGCCCTTGCCAGATGAGCAGGTTTCTGTCATGCTAAAGGATGCTAAAGCAAGAAACTAAGTAAAGAGCTTCATCTTCCAAGCTCTCAGGACTGGGTCAACAAAGAGTGGTACTCAGTTACCATCCCCAGCAGGAGGTCTTTGCTTGTGCTGGGACCCAGGCTTGGGCTATCTTGTCTGCCCTCCACTACCTCCTCATCCCTCTTCTCTTCCTTGTTATCTAATTATTTTGCTTCCCCCCTCCCCCCACTCAGCTGAGGTAGTACTCTCTCCCAGAAGCAGACTGGACCCTCCTGGACACATGGCTATTCTTGCTACAGTTAATCATCAGCTGTTTTGCATCACTGGAGGCCGATAAGCCAAGTTCATTCAGCTCTCCCTATCCTGAAAGTGTCTGCTTGTTTATTCTGGGGAGATTAGTGCTGCTATCATTCTGGGGAGGGAAGGAAATGCTGGGGGCAGAAGATAAAGGGGACTCTTTAAATCAGAACAGTGTGAAAATATGTGGGAACCCCTGACATTAGAAAGGGGGAGGGAGAGAAAATACATAGTCTCCACTTGGGCTACTGTCATTCTACTTTCCTTAATAGTGGTTAATCACTACTTGCTGTTCCATAGCCTAAGGGTAATGAGCACTGTGGCTTGGTTGGTTAATTGAAGCTGACAGAGTACCAGAAAGTCTCATGGAAAACCCCTCCTATCAGGGGAGTAGTTTCTCTTTGTTTTCAGTAGAGGAGTGTTTATTTCTTTTTTTTATGGCTTACTTTATTTCTTTATGGCCTACCTGGAGTAAAAGGTTATTCTTAAGAAAATGTTGGGGAAAAAGTCCAGTGGGCCAACCCAGAGTCATGCTGGACCTGGTCTTGTGCCCCTCAGGTACCGCTCATCCACATTTGCAGTCCTTTGCAGTGAGCATGATTTGGGGACTTAGCCTGGCACCAGCCAATCAATAAGTGATCTATTCTATCATCATATGCCACATGTATCTCTGAGAAAGAATTGGGATCCAGATCAAAAAAGAGGAACAACTGCGGTTCTCTCAATCTCCTTCCTCAAATTCTCAGCAATCTCTAAGTGTCTTGAGATAGCACAGGGGGTCAGAAATTCACTGTGCAAATTGTTCGTGGCTGTGAATGTGCTATTACCTAAACAGACAGAGTCCCTTGAAGAACTACGAGGGTGTCCCCAGGAGGTCTCAAGGCCATCGCCCATTCTGCCTTGCAGTCCAAAACTTTTGGGGCTGGGGATCTGACTCAGCAGTAGAATGCTTGCCTAGCAAGCTGGAAGCCCTGAGTTCACTCCTCAGCACCAAAAACAAAAAATAAACCTCCCCTAAAATAAATAAATAAATAAACAAAACTTCTAATGTGCTCAGCTTATAGTGAAGGCCTTATGCATGCTGAACGGCAATAAAAATGCAGATGGGTTTGCATTTAGTAGTTCAAAGCTAATGGAAAACATTGACGGTGTGCGATAAGGAATTTGGGCTTCATCACCAACTTCACAAATTGTTTTTTTAATTCTTACTTTACTGAAATGTGTTGTAGATAACACTTCCCTTGGAATGTTAAGCAAATTTAAGTATCTCTGGAACCAAGTTAAAACCTAAATTATTTAATAGTGTTCCCCTTTGGTCAGTTGAAATAAATACAATTTTAGCCCTTTCAAAAAAAAAGCTGTCACATTCTTTTTTATCACCACAAGTAAAAGACCTGAACTCAGTCTTATTTTGTCTGTGCCGCTTTTCCTGTTGTGATCTTTCTTCACCCTGGACACAGGTAAGAACAAGGTTTTGCAATTTCAATTCAAAGCACCAACTCCTAGAATATAACCACCTTCTAGAAGGACGATCCATGGAGGTTCACATTGATTCACAGATATTCACTATTAAAATTGTGAATAGACACTTTATATTTCAGGAAATGATTCATTATAAGCTAACTGAAGCTCTACCATATGTTGCACACGCACACACACACACACACACACACACACACACTGACAACTACTATTTTTTATGTATTTGGTGCAAGGTCTTACTGTGCAGCTCAGTGGTCCTCCTGTTTTCAGCCTCCCCAGCAATGAGATCACGGGTATGTGTGACCATGCCCAGTTTCAGTGGTCAGCTTAGTATACCTGGGGGTAGGGTCAGTGAGATAAGTGTTCTGGGGATCAAACCCTGGCCCCTGCACTTGCTATGCAACTACTTCCTCCATTGTTATCCATTTCCAGAAAATGTACCTGTCATCTTTCATTTGCTGTTTGTTTCAGTGAGAAAGGGAACTGCTGTTGAGGGGAGATGAGCTGGCCCCGTTGCTTATCTCCTAAGCTCAAATGTGGCCAACATGTTCTAGGACACTTTCCTAGGAAGTCCTGAAAGGAAGTAAGTTTATTCTTTTCTCCCCAAGCTAATCAGACTGTTTGGAGGTGATTTGGACTCACCAAATCCATAAAAGACTAATGTATAGAAATCAGTTGAGAAAGAGTAGTTTAAAAGTCAAGTAGATCCATGGGTGGTCCTTCTAGAAGGTAGTTATATTCTTGGAGTTGGTGCTTTGATTTGAAATTGCAAAACCTTGTTCTTACCTGTGTGCACAGTGACATTAACCACAGTGGTAATATACATAAGGTATCCTGTAGAATGGCTAATTTATTCAAACTACAGTGGGCTCACTGTAGACTATACATATACATATATATAGTCTCTCCAGAGCCAGCCTATGTGAGAAAGGACATCATGATCAGAAGTCATGTTATTGACTCCTGGCATGGGAAACAGCATGCAAGAATTCCATGAGAGCTGACCTGAGCACCCTCATGACCATCTGAGTAACTGTAACAGAAGGTAAGAGATGCTCCTAGAGTCAGAGCAAGGGACATAAGTAGGACATAAGTAGGACACAGGGTGAGTCAGGGTTGGCTCTCTCTTCTGAGAGATCCATTGAGTCAGACAGACGATTATGTCCATGATGGATCCAGGGCTTCGCATCTAGTAGCTCATGTCCTCTTCAGGTACCGAGTTCCTTAAAACTGAAGAGTCCCGGTGTTCCATGCCTCAGCTCTTCTCCTCCAGCTAGTGCTTCAGCGCAAGCTAGTCAGGTGATCCACTTTCCCAACTCTCCTTTTTCTACTTCTCCAAGATTAATCAGCCTCCTTCACAAGGCCCTATAGACTCTCCTGCAGGCCATTTTTCAGAGGAAAGGTACACCATCAGCTCATGAGTTCTTCAGCCAAACTTACTAAGACTTAGGCAAAATTTCTTTTCAAGATAATTCAAGCCCATTTCCCTAATTCCATAAATATTCCTAATTTTGCCACCTACATCCCCTGCTCTACATAGCAGTTGTGCAAAATAATAAGTTACTGAGCATTAATTCACCATAAATTAGTAGCATGACATGCTGAATTATGTCTTAAATGTGTAGAAGCTCCTGAAATGTGCCCTAACATGATTTGCAAATTGAAAAAATGAGATTTCCACTTAAGAGAGGAATGATAATATTAATATGTAAAATGCTTCTAAGTGTGCTTATTTCTATGTTCTCTGGTGACACCCAACTGCAGTCAAAGGCTCTTCAAGGGTGATGCATAAGCCTATCCTCCCCCCAGATGCATGGTGGGGATGGCTACTCAAAGGACAGGTGTATTGGCCCAAATTCAAACACCAGAGCTGGTGGAAAGAATGGATTATCCTACCTTCCCACTTGACTTCCCCTCATAGAAATCAGGTCCTACAGAGGACCTGATATGAACGTGCTCTATAAACAACATGTTGCCTGTCTAATCTAATTTTGGGAATGCTAAGTGAAGTCTTTATTACTGGTAATACAAAACACTTGAGATTTCAAATACTATAAATACTTTGACTCCTCAAAATAACATTCTTTGAGAGCTAAAAGGTCATTGTGAAAGATAATAAATGAATTCAAATGAAGGATAATATCAGGAAAGTTTATCTCCTTAGAAAAGACATTGAAAATCAATACACCGACTTACACATGTTAGGAATAACTATCTTTGATGTGCATAAATGTGTGCTAAGAGAAGCTAAGTTCCCGATGGGTGCAGAGCAATGACTAAAATTGCAAAAGGTAGCAAAATGTTACATTTGCTTCAGGACCCCCAAGGACACTGAATTCTGTGGAGCTGAAGTCCCTGCAATAACATGCAGCATTGGTGTACTGTCTACACACATCCTTCCATGTACCTTAAATTACTTTTAAATGACTTATCATTCTAATACAAGGCAAATGTTTTGTAAGACGTTGTCACACCATGTTGTTTAAGGAATAATGACAGGAAAGCAGTCAGTACACATCAGGTAGAGACACAGTTTCTATTTCAGTAACTTCCGGCTATCGATGGTTGATCCACTGGATACAGAGCTCTTGGACATGGAGACCAACTGCCCATTGCAACTTGCATGGGAAAAGATTGGTTTGCAGAAGCTAGGTAGACCACTTGCAGAGTAGACAACAGGAGGCAAAGAATGTGTCTGTGTCCATTCTCAGGGCAAAGAAGTATATTTTGCCAAGGGAGTGGGTGCCTTAAGAATTTGTATCAAGCTCTTCTCTGAAACAGGGCTCTAGGACACTATTCCAGTGTTTGAACTTTAAAACATGAGGGCATTCTTTATGGGATGTAGCATTTTAATATTTAAGAATGCTCTAAGAAGCCAGGCACAGTAGCACAGGCCTGTAATTCCAGCTCTCTTTGAGGTTAATGCAAGACAAGCACAAGCCTGAGCCAAGCCTGGGCAACTTTGTAAGACTGTCTTAAAAATTAAATAAATTTTAAAAGGACTCAGGATGTAGCTCAGTATGAAGGCCGCCCATTCAGATCATCTCGTATCTCATAAGCAGAAGAGCTAATTGTCCTTTGCATGACATGGTCAGATGCTATGTCACAAGCCATTTCTAGGTTTGGTCTTGAAAAGACAGCTTGTAGGAAACATGGCCAAAGAGAAATGGCTGTGGCTAAAATAAAATAAATGATAGCGAAGGATGCAGAATGCAAAAAGTATAGCTGAAAGCAACAGCCAGTAACTCTGAGATTTTCACATGAGGTCTGTTTATAATCATAAGCCAGACAGGTCATTCCAGCGTGTACAGATTTTCTTTGGCGTGGTGCTGTAGAGCAACGTCTCTGCTTGACGGGAGTGATCTCCACTGCCATCTATGCCTGCTGCACTCCTGAGCCCCCGGGATGGATGGTCCTTCACAAGAATGAGGACAGGAAAATCCATTCCCTACACACTCATTCACCAAGCCCTGACCAGTCTTCTTGCATTAAGCTCCTGCTTAATACAACCGATCTAGATGATCAAGAAGTTTCCCAGAGACTTCAAATAGGTGTCTGGGCTTGCTCGGCCAGTTGGAGTGGAGATTAGGGCTCTTCCATCCGAGTCGCTAGAGGAAAGCACAAGAGCTTTTGGTTCAATTTATACCATTGTTCTGTGGCAAATATGAATTAATATGATGATTAAAGATGAGTGAGAGGCCCATTTAAGTTGAAAATGCATCCACACACCTAACCGCCTAATCACCAAGCTCTGCAGCAAAGCCCACTAAAGAGTTTCCCTGCTGCTTGTTTCCCTGATGATGGAAGAACTGACCTGGAGCCGCAGTTGTAGCCACTGCCCGGCACCAAGAGGTTCAGCTTGCATATCGCTAGGCTGGGAAAAGGCCCAGTCAAAATTCTGATTAAGGTTTCTGCTGAATGTGTACTGATTTTTAATCACTATACAATCAAAAATTATCTAACATTAAACTGAAATTGTGACTATCTTCATTTACACATCATCTTTAAACTCTCTTCTTTAGTCATATTTTTCTGCAATTGTTTGGTCTCAGTTCTGTATTTTAAAAATTCACAGCCTCTCCGATCCTGAATTCTTTGATTCATTTTCTTATTGGCCCGGATTGCTTTTCAGTGGGTAGTATCTATTTGTTTAAAGAAAAAACTGACCATTTCTTGAGCTAGTAAATTCTTGATGACACCTGTATGCTACTTGATTATTCCTGCATTGGCTGGAGAGTGAGCTCCTGATGAGTTTTTCTTCCCCCCTCAAGCTTAGTAGACACTGCTCCACTTCCCCCGGAAGTGACGCCTGGCCTGTGTTAGGTGGTGGTTACGGCAGCTCCTCGTCTTACTGAGACTCCGTACTTGACGTGTGTGTGTGTCACCTGGAGGCTACTCGAGAAGTGACGATGATCCCATACAGAGAGGCACTTCTTTGGCTCTCAACATGGTGACAGGAGCCGCTCCTTCTTCCTTGCCCCTTGTTTCTCTTCCACACTTAGAAAACACTCGCCCAGCAATTGCCCTTCCCCATCCTCCTTCTCTTCTCCAGTTGGTCTTCAAGGCACAGCCATTCTTCCTGATTTCCCTAAGGAAGCCAGCCTTTCTCTCCCTTTCTATCTTCTTTCTGCCTGATTTCCCTACTCAGGTTCTGCACTTTTTTAGTTCTGTCCTTGGAGACTCCCAATGATCCTAGTGGGTATCAAAGAGTCCTTTTTTTGTACTTTAATATCTCCATTCATTCCAAAAATGTCTTCATGAAATAGCCAAGAATCAGTGTTCCCATGATTCCAAGAGACATTCTGACAGGAAGTACTTACCCTTTCAGGCAGCAAAAGCTCCAACTTCTTCATGAAGTGTTACTCAATTTACTCTCGCCTACTCTCACTTCCCTAAATGCTGGATGTATTTTTAATCAGCTTTACACAACTTAGCACTTGAGAAGACCATACATATGCATAGTTACTATTTTTAGATTGTGTCAAAACTCTAAAACAGAATCCCTCTACATGGGAGTATTCAATAAAATATTTTTGATCAAAGTGATATCTTAAGAACAATATTAGTATGTTCCAGGGTTCAGGATAAGGAAATATATAAGAAAACACCAAAAATAGATGGGAAGATTAGAATATGGATTTTAATAATGTAGCCGTGAGTCACTCAAAAATGGGAATACAAGGGCTGGCCAGATAGCTCAGCTGACTAAAGCACCTACTTAGACAGAATGCAGAAGCCAGGGTTCAATGCCTGGCATAGCGTGCTGGCCCATCCCTGGGGCAGCCTGAGATGGTGATTGAGACTGGGTGTGGTGGTGCATGCCTGTAATCCCAGAGCTTGGGAGGCTGAAAACGGGAGAATCACTATGAGTCCAATCTATGTAGTGAGACCCTGAATACCCTGTACTAAATACATTTTGAAAAAGAAAAAGAAAACAATTGGAATGCATTCTGAGTGTATTGTCAGGCAATTTTATCATTGTATAAAAGTCACACAGTGTGCATAGGAAAAGTTAGCTGTGACATCACTAAGAGGTGTAATCATGTGGGCTGTGCCCCCTTTACACTGTATATTTAATCAGGGGTCATGGCTCTGCCTTGTAGGCCAATGGTGAAAGAATGGGAAGGAGGGGATGGCCACTGCTCTCTGGGTGTGGAAGAAAGACAGGGGACAAGGAAAAAGGAGCTGCTCCTGCTCCTGCCACCATTTCGAGAGCTGAGAAAGTGCCTCTGTGTGAGATCACCGTCCCTTCCTGACAGAAACATTGTTACAAGGCGTGTGACTATATACTTAATGCTAATTTAAAGGCCCTGTCACTGGTAAGACTTGAAAGCTTTTGTATAAATGAATTTCTTCAATTATTCAATGACCTTAGGGAGAAGGTGCAATTATTGTTTCCGTTGTAAAAATAAGGAATTGGCACATGGCAATAGGTAGTGAGTGGTAAGGTATAAACTTGAATCCGTGATGAGGAGGGGCATTGGGGCAGCATCTAAACTAGCGGACATCTCTACGGACTCCCACGAGAGAAATGTGCTGCTCCCCATTTTGATTAAAGTCTGTAAAGATGTCAGCTTGTGGAAATATAAACTGAAATTATGGTTAGGACTGGGCATGAACTTCCTTCTTGAAGGGGATAGGGTTCCATCTCCTAAGAGGGGTTACATGCGCTCTGTGTAAATGTCCCAGACAAAAATGGCACCCATCCATGTGTGACCTTAAAACTCTTCCCGTCCAACCACACCATGACCTCATGATGTCAAAGACCAGGAATGTGAGCTGTGGAGGTAAACATAACAGCTTGCTTTCCCTTTCCAAGCACACACCATCCAGCCCAAGACAGTTCTCTGCAGCCCAAGAGGGCCAGCCCTGTGCCAGACGGATTAAACATGAAGGGAATTTGATCCACACACTCCAGGGAAGATTTTTTCCATTGCTCTCTAATCCAATGAAGCCTGGGTTGGCAAAGACAGTTGGATTGAGAGAGTGACTAAATATGCAGAGTCTGTAGAGGTCAGAGCACAGTCTGTCTACAAGGAGAAGGCATTTCGCCTTCAGTCTGTCTGGATTTCTAATATCTACTGCAGACTACTAATCATGCAGGCCAGACTCTTGGACCGCTTTGAATCATTTTACATTTCATCAAAATCCTCTGCCAAAAATGATCCTTAACCTCCCCCCCCAACCCCCAAGCATCACTCCAGAAAAAGCTGTAAAATCCTGCCTGGCTACCTGATCTAAATAATTTTCAGTATTTAAACAATAGTTTACCTGGAATATACACCCCACGGTGAACATGTATCGGAATACCCTTGAAATGGAGTCAGACAAAACCGATATGGCAATTACTGTTATACCATGAAATCAGAATTCGAAATTAGCCAATGACTTCTTCGTTTCCTTTACATTCCCTGTTAATACCTTGGTTACCCCAGGCTTTCACCATCAGCAATGCTAATGGGAAAAAGAGAGTAATTCATTTGCTATACAATAATTTCCATCAAGTTTTATTGAGTGAGAATTTGGCATGGAGTTTACACTCGAAAGTCCAGTGTTGCATTGTAAATATCTGGTTTTCATTTTGCCCTTCACACAAAGCAGGTGCCATAATGCTTTATCCTCTCTGCTCATCCACACACCTACTTTCCATAGACAGTATTTCCCAGGCTTAAAATGTGTTTATTCTTTTAGCAAATCTATATCATGTTTCACTTGAGTTTTCTACTTCAGTTTTCTGGAATGTGTGGATGGAAATATTTTTCTCCAAGAACCCTGTCCTACAATGACAGTCAAAGCCAAGTTGGAAATTTGGGTCCACAGGGCTATCCAAATGCGAGAACAGTCATAATTCCCCACTGCAGTCACATATAAATTCCTCACCACACTTCAAATAGAGAATCTGGAAAGTGAACAAAGGCTTCTACAGAAGGGTAGGTTGTATGTTTCTATCTTAGGGCAGGGAGCAAATCAACACCATAAACTCTAAATTTCATAAGCTAGGAGACTGGAGGGGTAAGGGAGTGAGGGGAGCAAACAATTAGCTAGACTCGGAGAGTGCCATCACCAATCTGCTGTCAGCATAGCTGCCAAAGCCTGAAGGAAGGCGCAGGGAAAAGTAAGCCCTGAGAGCAGAGCCTCCCTGGTGCTGCGTGCAGGAGGCTGCACGCTGACCTCCTCCTCTGCTTCCCAGGCAAGCTGAGAGCTGAGCTCATACATCACTAAGTCAGATAGCACCAGGGCCAGCAGGCTGCGGTATTAGGGGCTCATGGCACCTCAGACCTTGACAAATCGACTCTGGGCACATGCTCAGTATTAATATTCCACACTGGGGGTTATTGCAGAAGACAGGTAGATTTTGATTTGTCTATTTCTTTTAAAGAAATGCCCCTAAATCAGATACATTTGGAAAATCTTAGAGCTGTTTCAGATGGGGGTTTGCACGTAGGAGCAAGCCTTCCACGAGTTCCAGATTTGCCATGGTCGGGGTAAGAATCCAATGCATTGTGGTGTGGTGGTCTGCCTGCTTCACTGCAGTGCAGTTTTTCCCCTACACAGACTTCCCTACTTTGGGATTAGAGTGGAGTGTGAACAAAGGGAAGTGGGGACAACGGGGCAAAGAAGAGATACAAGTTATCAATGACAACCATAAACCTGAATTTTCCATGACTCAAATTCATTTAATCTCCCTGATTGTCCTCATAAAGGTGAGCATGATTGCCAGGATGTATGTCTCAGTTTGTAATTAAGAAAATTAAACTTATGAACTAGGTACCGTTTGCAAACGAGCAGCCTCACTTTTACTGCCCCTCGAAAGCAATGATTGTGCTGTGTTTGTCTTTGCATCACTAATGTCTTCCATGACGTATGGCACATCAGGTGGGCTCAACACGTGTGGAGGGAGTGGGCTGAAAAATGAGTCTGCTCTTAGAAATTAAGAGAAATATGGAAGGATAACAAAGATTTTATTATTTTACACCAGCTGTTGACTTTTATCATAACTTTAGAATGCAGTGAGGTCCAGCCTGGTTCTATAGAGTGTCTTGTGATAATTATCAGACTTCTCAAGGAATCAGTTTTGCCATCTAGAAAATGGAGATAATTTCCCCTACTGAGCTGATCTTACAGGACTGACATCTAAACCACCTAAGACAGGAAATACAGAGAATGGTAAGAAAAATGAAAAGATCCACATAAATGTAAATTTTTCATGATCAATATTGTCCCTATTCACCACTTCGCTCTGGAAGTTTGACCATTCTAAATCCTGCCCGAGGGAGTTAAAAACTGCTAGAAGTCACACAAATAACATCTTAGCTTATTTTCCATATAGCGTTGCCACCAAAAAAAAAAATAATAATTTGAGTCTGTAGGATATCGTGGCATATGCCTGTAATCCCAACATTCCAGGAGGTTGAGGCACAAGGGCTGCAAGTTTCAGTCCAGCTAGGAAAACTTAGTGACCTAACAAAATCCTGTCTAAAAATAAAAATCTTTGGGAAGGCTGAGAATACGGCAAAGGGTAAGCGCTTTGCAATTTGTGTTTTTGACTCCATGCATGCCAACTGAAGTATGATCGTATACTGGCAATTATAGAACACCATGTCCAGGAAGAATTCCTTTAACACACACATGCGCACACACACACACCCTTTCACCTCTAAAAATCCTCTGTGGTAGATACCAAACCTCACCCTCTGACAAAGGAAGAACTACTTTGTCCTTTTGACTAACAAATGTTTGTCTTCTTCCTCTCCCAAGCTGTCCCTGTCCCTAGGTGACAAGAGGCCTCAGGTTATACAGAATCCGCCACACATGTTCTTACACTTTGACCACTTCTGTGTCCATTAATTCGAGCATGTCTTCTCAGTGTACAGAACCTGGGTGACAGTGAACAGCCTCCTTCAGGCGCTCATCCCATGTGAACGCTTAGTGTGTGCTTTTCCTTCAGTATATTTTTCCATCTTGATGATACCCTGTGAAAGAAATATTGGCCCCGTTTTACAGGTGGGTGAATTGAAACTCGGAATGATTAAGTCACTTTCCCAGAAAGGTGTTAGTCTAGGGAAGAGATCTGAGAGAGGAGGGAGACCCGTGAGGAGCTCTTAACATGCGTTTTCTACTCTGTTCCTTGTAATCAATGTGTTGCAAATAAATTGAGGGTTACTTTGCTGGATTTGTATAGAAATCACAAACAGACACAGTGCAACTCTGCTAGCCACTCTGGGTTTTGTGTACAAGTGGCCATCACCCCTTAGTGTCACATCTCTGGGCCCTATTGCCACCAGTGGACATAAGTTAGTGCCAGATACCATCACTTAACACTGCCAGTTTTCTGGCCTCTGCTGCTGCCACTGTATGCGCGCTGAGGCTGGATGCAGTCACTCACGCTGCCGGCTGCCCCTCTATTATAGATCTCCATCCACTGTCAGTCACTGGAAAGCTTCAGGAAAAACAGCCCCCCTAGTGTTCATAGCTCCTTTAAAGAGACTGGTCTGCTGACTCTACTCATAGTAAGAATCTCAAGACTTACAAGATCATGAGGCAACATTTCATTTGGACAGTGCTGTACCACTGAGGCCAGACAGAGCAACATGGTAGACCACCTTCCCTGAGCTGAGCAGTACTTATATAGAAGTAGTAGACCTGTGATTGGTCCAAATTCAAGCTTCTGGATTGGTTCAAATTCAAGCTTTTGGTCTAAATTTGAGCCTGCTGATTGGCCCAAAATCAAACTTATGCATTACTCCAAACTGGTCTAACTTCAAGCCACTGATTCAAGCTTTTTAAAAATTTATTTATTTTTTTGATTAATAGGACAGTTTCAATAATTAAAACATCATACATTATTATCTTTTCAGTGGTTATCCATAATACAAGATACAGACAGGACATCCTGTCCAACACTATTAGTATAAATCCTTCTTCTCATTGATTTAAGCAAAAGTAGGTTTATATCTATCCTAATTATACTGTATATACAGATACAGAATAGTCCTTCCTCTGTATCCCCCTGCTTTGTTCAGTTCTGTTTGAGATGGATATTCCATTGGCATCTATCTACTATAGGTGTGAATTTAGCAAAACAGTGCAACACAGTCCAGCAGTCCACAATAGTAGTAGTTTATCCACAAAAGTTGTTGACTTGAGTCTTTCACAGCTCAGCACACCAACATGGCCCTACTTTATATATCTCATTTTTATAGTTTTCTGCTGACTGATTCAAATCCAGTTCTACAGTCTGATTGAAATCCAGGCCCACTGTGAATATAAAACCCAGGGTGGTCAGCAGAGTTTTACTGTGTTTGTTTGTAGGCAACCCTCCAAGTAGATAGTCACAGCTGTCATGGGAACAGTTCCACAAAACTTCAGAAGACCCAGAAGCATCCCTGTAAAACATTTTTAGGGAGCAAAACTGGAGTATCTCCAGGGGAGCTAGCTGTGTCAGTCATAGCTTCTCAAGGCATGGAGAGTCGGGGGTCTTGGTAAGAGGCCAGGATCCCTGATCTTGGCTACATATGGGACAATCTACCCCTTCTTATGAAAGGGAACAGCAATATCTGGGGCAGCAGAACTAGGAGGATACCACGGTGGCCTGGAGGGAAGCTGAAGAGCAGCGTGAGGGATGGCCAGGCGACATGGAGACAAGTTGTCCCAGTTCATCCTCAGGAGACCAAGGAGGAGCAAAGGGAAGCTGTTGGCCATATTCAGCCTCCGTCTAGCATCACAGGAAATGAGGAGAAACAGGAACTTCCTTGCACTCTAACCTACCAACATGTTCTTTGAGCCTCTTTCTGCACATGACCAACTAGGCCAAACCAGTGCAAATGGCCTACTGTGAGGTAACTCGCTTTGCTGGGTTTATCTGTATTTGAAAAGAAAACTTTCATGATACAAGCCAAATGAATGAATTCCTAATGGTGCAAGTCTTGCACTGAGGGAAGCAGATGGGGAGGAAGCTGTGTTTCTATGGTGGAATGTGTGTGAGTGTGCGAGTGTACGTGTGTGTGTGTGTGTGTGTGTGTGTGTGTGTGCGCGCGCGCGCGCAAGGGTATAGTGATCACTGTACTAATACTATACATTTAAGCAACCATCTAGTCTGATCTTTCAACAACTCTGACTTTCTGGCATCAATCCCAATACCTTTATGTGAGCATAAAAATGGCTAATTAAGACACTACTTGATTAGTCTGTCTTGAATCAATGTGTTCCTCAGAAATGTTCTTAATCATTCCTAAATATATAGCTTGTTTTCCTAGGTCCAGGCAGGGTAACGGAAATGCTTCAGGGTATATCTATGTATGATTTGTTGTCATAGTTTCTGTTTTCTTCTTCTTTTGCTTTAGCATACAAACAAAATTCCATTGGAAAGATCATCAGTTTAGCAACTAGCAACGTAAGCCTAGAGATTTAAGATTAAATTAACATACACACCAATAAAATTGGGCACAACAGCGCTCCATTACAAAACTGACATTAGGGGATGGGACTGAAACTCTACAAAGTTTGGGCACCCAGAGAAGCTCTCTTAGGTTGGCGCTTGCTATTCCCAGGGTTCCTGCATGACGGATCTTAGTTTATCAGAGTCCATGATAATTTTCTGTTGTAAAAACTGGAGGTCAGCCACGTCTGTCCTTCACCCAAATGGCCTCAGGTAGCAAAAGAACATTCTGTGTGGGTGACCAGGATGATCGTCACGTTCCAGGGAGACTGATTCTTTTGTGAAGCAGCTGTCCCAATTAGGCTATCAGATAAGAGACAGTGGAAGGAAACTGATGTCTGCCCGAAAGTTTCATTTTGCAACATCTCGGCCTGCCTGAGGTCATGGGAAGAGGAGAGGAGAGGGGTCCTTCTGACCTGGATGCAGAGCCCCCAGCCTTGAAGCTGGGTCTTGTGCCTTTCAGGAGTCACCCTGAGCTGCCTATATTTCCTAGTGGGGGCCCCTGTCCTGCCCACAGGCCCCAGAGAACCCTGCGCAGCACACACCCGCATGCCCACTTGCCAGAACAAGGTGTGTGCCTGTCGTCTGGTTTCAGGTTGCAGCTCTCTCGGCTCTCCTAATGACACAAACAAGCTCACTGGTGCCAGTGACCTGTGGGGCAAAAATCGACCTTTCTCCTAGATGCCAGGAGTTATCTTGCTGTGAAACAGTCAGCTCTGTAAAGTTTATGGCTCCATGGCCAGGGGCCACCGCCACAGCAGGAGGGCATAATGACCTCACTCAGCTTCACACTCTGCCAGAGGACAGCACCATGCCAGTCACCAGTGCTATCCAGTCACAACTTGGACCACTTGGCAGGTCACAGCTGCAGCCTTTGGTCCAGATGACTGAACTGGATTGGTGAGCTGGCTTCCAAACCAAGTCAACAAGGGAAAGAACCACTCAATATCACATACCAGGTGCTGTGCACATGCCTGTAATCCAGCACACTAGGAGACAGAGGCAGTAAGATTTCATGTTGGAGCCCATCCTGGGTGATCTAGCAATTTAAAGAGACCCTATCGCAAAGAATTTTTTAATTATCTTTTTAATACTGGTCCTGTTGCTCAATACAAAGGTCCTGGGTTCAATCTGCAATACTGAAAGAAAAACCATCTACAGTATAAACCACTTCCCCTCAAATTCTTGGTACCAATCATGTGAGAGCATTGTTGCTATGAGCTGAGTTCAAGGAAGAGCTTTCACACCTTCCACAGAAATGCTGGCTGGGGCCCAGCTCTCACACATCCTCAGGAAAAATGCTGATGTGCAAGCCACTAGGCCACAGAAGCCCTGAGTTGACCTGGTAGAAGAGAAGGGACACACTGAGGCCCTCATCCATGCCACTCTCAAGATCCACAGCTTAATATGAGTCCTGCAAGCATGCAGACGTGCTGAGAAGCCAGCCCCTCTGTATGCTCTGGGGAGAAGAGATTTCAGGTGGCCTACCTTCATTGTGGGCACTGGGTCTCAAAGGTTCATTCAAAAGTGTCCGTAGCTGTGTGCCCCAAGAGTGAGCTTATGCAGTGGAGCTCAGGCCTCCTCCTGTCAGCAGGTTGCAGCTCTTATAGGTTCCTGCAAAGGAAGGGCATCAGAGCCGAATGTACAAGCAAAAAGAGCACAGTTCTCTAGGCAGGGAAAAAATAACTAGCATGCAAGGAATAAAAGAAGGTAACTTTTGTCAGGACACAACAGACACATACAACACACACATACAGACACACACACACACACATATATACTCACATGAAAAATTACCTAGACCGGAAAGTTATATGAGCTGAGAGGTTCTGGGTTCCACCATCTGCAGGGTCCTCTAATCTCTAGTAGGATCCAGATGATCAATGGTCTCTCCATAGAAGAGTGTGTGCTTCCTCATTTCTGAAAATCCAAAAATATGAACAATTAAATAGTACAATGGAGAAATATGGTAGGAAATAGGGAGGTAGACTTTTTGGAGATGAGCAAGAGAATTGGGAAAAGGAGAGAAAGAAGGGGAGGGGAGACATTGGGTAGAAAGGGGTGGAAAATGACCAAGTCAGTACATTCCCACAAAAGGGATGGAATTATGTATCACAAACATGTACCAATTTCTTTGTAGAAAGTTGCCTGAAAGGGAAAGTCTAGTGGTCACATCCTGCATTTTCCCTGCACCTGAGAGACAAATGACCCATTTCACTTACAAATGCTGCTGTATGTCATGGCAGTCACACACGCATGTCCCATGTACCTGAAAGTTGACCAAGGCTGCTCAAAGGGAGAGTTGGCCCAAGGTAAAGTCAGAAAATGCCTGAGAGTGGAGCCATCAGTACAGATGCCATCCATACTGGGCTTCTCCAAGTCTAAATCTTCTCTAAGGTAGGATGTCACTAACTTGATTTGTATTTAGTGATACTAAAAGTCTACATTAGGGGCTGGGGAGATGGCCCAGTAGAATAAGCATTTTGCTGGCAAGCACAAGGGTCTGAGTTCAGTCCCTGGTTCTGAAAAACAGAAAAGTCTACAGCAATGGTTTTATGGAACCAGGGCTTATACTAAGTTCATAATATAAGAAGTCACGATCTGGAGCACTGCAGAGGACCACACTTCTTAGGAAGAGTTGGCAAATACAACCAACAAGGGCAGAAAGGCCTCTGGCCATGCAAGTGGGCTGGGGAGCTTGCCAGTATACCAAGAGTCACAGGACATCACGCCCACTGCTGTGGGTCTGCCTGGTAGCTGGAAGTGGGCAGACTCCAGCGTGAGCATTGAGGGCTCCTGCAGAGCGCAGGAGAGGCCTGGAAGTATTGCAGGCCCCAGACTCTGAGCCTGACGGCCTCTCTGAGCTAAGAGCGGTTAGTCCCTCCCTTGGCACCGTGGGGAGCTGCCATGCTCAGTTCTGATGGCCCATGCCCCTCCACCCTCCAGCAAAGCCACACATGCTGACGTGTGAAACCCTTCTTGCTCTGTTGGGTCAAACCAGAGCTCTGTGGATGTTGTAGGTGGGGTGTCCAGTGGTGTGACCCCAGTTCCCTCTGAAAATGCAGCAGAACATATTTCAACTCCATTCTTCCCTGCCCTTATAATGAGGCATGAAGGATATGCATTTCCCTGAACCTCTGCCCAAATTACTAAAGGAGTCTCCTAGCTGGCTTCCCTGAAGCTATCTGATTTTCTTCCAGTCTCTTCCCACCACTGGAGTCAGAGTGATTCTTTCACACTCAAACCCAATTATGTTACACTTAGGCTTAGATATATTGAATGGCTCCATGGTATGGGGGAGACAAGATGTAGTTTCTCAAAACATCTCAAAGGTTTTGCCTGAATCTAACCCTACCTGCATAATATCATGCCAGGCTCTCTGTGCTCCATGCCAACTTTCAGTCCCTTGTTCCCTTCTGTCATAGGGCCTTTGAACATGCTCTTTCGCCTACCTTATATTATATTCCTCCCAGCCTTCACTGTCCCTTGTCCCCTAATTAATTCTATTCTTTCTTCCAAGCTTGATTTAATCACTGCCTCCCTGACAAAGGCTGTGTCCAAGCTCCGTCCCAAAGCCACTCACTTCTTGCAAACTACTCTTCATGGCATCGGGTCTCTCTTCTTCATAGATCTTTAGACAACTGCAACTTTGCACTAATTTATTCATTGAATTTTAATGCTTGCCTACTGAATAATCCATAAATAAATAAATAAATAAATAAATAAATAAATAAAGGATTCAGCCCCTTTTGGGATGACAGGGATACTCTCTGACCACACATTCCTCTTTTTATCACTTTAGAGGCTCCATCCTGTCACAGGAAGCCATCGCCTGTGTCTGTGTCTTCAGAGGCTCCTTCCCTGCCAAGCCCCTTCTCCTACCCCTTCTTCCATGGGCGCCTCCCTGACCTGGCATGGAATGCATGAGCCCCTCTCTGATCCTGTACCATTTTGTTGCTATCTTTTCACACTTGGCCTTGAATGAGCATCAGTAATAGATATGCTAGTCTTCCCCTTCCAGCTCTAAGCTATTCGAGGAAAGAAACTCACACTGAACCCAGTACAATATTTCCCAGAATGCCATGTGCTTAGAATGTGTTCAATGGAGAGGCCACTAGTTAAAGTTCAGGAAATGGGAATAACCCCCAGTGGCCACTGTTGGACGAAACATCAATGGCACTGATGTTCCACCACCTTTGGACCCCAACAGAGTGTGTAGAATGTAGATGATGGAGGTGTCTGCCCACAGGAGGGATGTTGTGAGCACTTTATAATCACTGTTGGGACATCACCATCCTTGGGCAGTGGGATTTCTTCCCTCTTGGTCCATAGAGTTGTCATGGTGATAATTATTTCCCTACATGTAATCAGATTTAGCAAAGGAAAATATGAACTACCAGTCACATTTGAATCTCAGATGAACTATAAATACTTGTTTATATAAATAAGTCAAAAATATTTCATGTGATATACTTTATGTTTCAAAAGCCATTTGTGGCTTATCTGAAATTTCAGTGTAACTATCTTCGGTTTTTATTTGCTCATTTCAGTACTAGGAATGGAACCCAGGGTCTTCACACTGAGGCACTTCCCCAGCCTATTTTAGGAAAAAGGGCATCACTAAATCCCTAAGTTGTCCAGACTGAATTCAGATTTGCATTATTTTGCCTCAGCCTCCCAGAGGTGCTGAGGTTTTAGGCCTGGGCCTATAGCTTATCTGCTAACCTTAGGCACTTGTCTCTCATATATAATTGGAGTGGGCCAGGGATGTAGCTCAGTGGCGCAGCGCCTGCCTAGCAAGCGCGAGGTCCAGAGTTCAATTCTCGGTTCCAAAAAAGAAAATAGTAAAAATAAGACCAAAAACAGTTCCTTTGGGAAAAAAAAATATATAATTGGAGAAACTATGACATCAATTTTGATTCTAAATGACAATCCGCAGGAGGACTGAATCATGTACGTGATTATTGATGTGTGGGGAATTCTTCCTCAGCATGTTCTCATTCTCTCCATGGCCACAATATCAATGCCTGAAGCATTATTGTCTTAAAGGGCGGGTGCTGGGCCCATATGACTCTTTTTATAGAATGTTGGGGACAACGCATGCACTTGAACCACACATATTGCTATAAATAAAGTCTGTGACAGAAGAATAGACTTTGGCCATTGGTTTTTATAATGTTTCACAGCAGATTTACATTCCAAAATAATGCCACAGTCTCCTGCACATAACATTTCACATTTAAATCAGGTATAGTGCATGCAGACTGGTACTCCCAGCTGCTGTTGAGCAGGCTGAGGCAGCTACATCATGAGTTCCAGGACAAACTGGACACTTAGGACAGCGCTGTCTCAAAATAGTTTTAAAGGGCCAAGGATATAGCCCAGTGCTAGAGCACTTGCCTAGTTTGTATGAGGTCCTGGGCTCGATCCTTAGCAACAAATTACATCCAAACAATAAGTAATAAAATAGAAAAGTAGAAAACAACTTGGATGATTTTTAAATCCTTTCATGTGAAAGTTCAAGTTTGAATTCACATCAAATGTGAGTTGGACCCAGAATGTAGGGTTGTACAGAGAAAATATATTTGCATACTCTCCAGTAGTTTCCCTGCAGACATATGAGTTTTCAAGAAGGAAGAAAGAACTGGAAAAGGAGACGACAAGCACCCTGAGGAGGTCTGGCCTTCACAATGACCACCTGCTCCAGCATGCTCCCTGCTGCAGCCCGGGGGTACAGCCAGCTTCCTATGAGTGGGGAGGCCTTGCGTGATTCATGATGTCTTTTCCTACCTTCCAGTCCTACAAGGTGGTACTTTTTTTCCCTATTAACAATGATGCAAACTCGATTTGGTTTGCCAAATTTCTGTTAGTTAAATGGCTCAATGTGTTCATGAAGGTGACAACCAGAGGAGGACTTGTTCAGACTGGAAACCATGGTTGTTTGTTTGTTGATCTTTGTAGAGAAGTTCTGGAAAGAGCAGGATCTTCTTCCTAGTGACTCAGCTATCTTCAGCACTCTGAGATCCCCGAGACAAAGACAGACACTCTCACATTCCTACTGCTTCCTTCAAAGATAATATTTTGTTCCTAGGCAACCATAAGTAAACCATTAGAAACATCTGGCACAAGCTCAATTTTTCCAAAGGAAAGATTTCTTGATGAAAATTTAGGAGAAAAAAAAAAAAAATATATATATATATATATATATATATATATATATATCCCTATCATTTCTATCTCTCTTTGTCTAATTTTATTTTTTAGAACATATAAAATATATATTTTTGTTAAAATAGACCCTGGAGTACAAAACTAATCTACTCACAAAAACCAATCTTATGTTTCAAAGACCAAGTTTGTTTGTTTGTTTGTAAAAATGGAACTGGAGATTTTTTTTTCCAGCTGTCACTTCCAAATTTGCATTTGAAGATAACAATGCTTGGCTTGTGTGGAAGGCTCTAGCAAAAAACGGTGTGACATGGAACTGGCACCTCTGTTTCCTCCCAGCTCCCTCTGATCTCTGCTGTGTTTCTCCTCCCATGGAAGGGAACTTCCAGGAGGCCTGGGAAAAGGTCAAGCATAATTTCCAGGGTCTTTGACACTGATTTGCAGTGAACCATGTTTTACTGTGCATCTGTGATTGTGGGTGCAAGGGCACAAAGATGCCTCTGTGTGCTGCCTTTTATTTCCTCTCTGTAAAGGAAGAGACCTACCAAGAAGACTGAGGTAGACGAGGTAGATGAGGTAGACACAGGTTTCACAGAGATACTCAAAACAAGTGGAGACAATGAAGGAGGGAGGGTGCACCTGTGAGAGTATTTCTGTAGAAAGTTCCTCCACCTTTACTTGACTGAGCTCCTCTTAGAACCCCAGAAGCTCTTCCTAACAGCATTCCTCTATAGTCTCAGCTGCTAATGGGTGGGAAAGCTCAGGACATGTTCAGGCTGGAAGAAAATGAGAAGACAGTGCCAGCTGCCTCTGGAACAGGCTATCATAGACACTGCTGAAAGGCTCGGGATGTCCTGGGAGGAGGAGACTGCAGGGTGAGGACTGCAGTGCCAGCTAAAAGATGGAAGATCAAGGTCGCCCCAAGGAGAGCAAGATACAAGCTGGCTTTGACAGGTGTTGGGTAACACAGCCTCAGCTCCTGGGCTGGGCAAGGGCACCCAGATCTGCTTCAGCACTGATGCGCCCCTCACTCACCTCCACCTGCAGACTCTTGCTGAAGCCCGAGCAGCACAAAGTCCCATGGTGGGCTACTGCAGGCAACTAGAACACATAGGCCTCTCTTTAGAAAGATGGACCATGTCCTTCAGCTGATCCTTGCCTGATTTTATTTCACATTGCTTCCCCATCAACCCTGCTCCTAAGACCCTGAGGTAGTTGGGCACCTGTCTTTGGGGGCTCAGAATTTCTCTGAGTCTCTGGGAAAGAATGCAGTGAATAGAAGAGCACTGGCGTTCCAAGGGGGCCCCAGCACCATTATGGACTCACTGTGCTGCGAGGCAGGCACTCCTGGAGCAAATGAACTGGGCTGTTTGTCCATCTCCAAATGAGAGGCCTATTCGTGGCTTTGCCCACCTTTGAGAATAAAGAGAATGTGGCAAAGAATGATGTCCTAGGACACAACTTCTGCACGAGGAAGGTAAATCCCTCTGCATTATGGATTTGAGCTCCTCACTTCCCTCTTCTGGACTCCAACAGCCCTGTCTGCTTAAAGCTAAAACCCTTTGTGATGTCCCCATCATAAGATATTCAAGAGCCAAAGGCAGATGCTTGGAATGGAATGATGATGACTCCTATGCAAAACACCTTTATAACTCCCTAAAACTATGAGTTTTCCCAATATATTACCCTGAGGCTAATTCTATGACTTAGGTTTAAATAAAGTTTTCCATATTGGTGGCATAGGATCAAGAGAATGCAGTAATAGCCAACCAATGTCCTTGTTTGTTTTTTTCTTTTATGTATTTAGTGTAGGGTTTACAGGGTCTCACTATACAGATCAGGCTCATAGTGATCCTCTTGCTTTTAGCCTCCTAAATGCTGGGATTATAGGCAAGCACCACCATGCCCAGTCTCATTCACCATCTCAGCACACCCTGGAGATGAAGCCGGCACAACATGCTGGGGATTGAACCCCAGTCCCTGCATCTACCTAAGTAGGCACTTTAGTCCACTAAGCTATCTTCCTGGCCCTCCAACCAATTTTCATACAATTTTATTTTTATAGAATTGGGTTCATTCTTTTCATTGTAGGTTATATTTCTTTAATACCCAAATTAAATGGCCATTTATCCACACAATTCTGTCTCCTCAAGCCTCCTGACAGCAGTGAACCTCAGGAGATATTTTCACATGTGGAAAATCCAGGTCTAGCACCTCAAGGAATTTAATTGTGGCACAGTGGTTCCAAGTTCATGATTCAAGCTAAAGGTAGTGAGGAATTTGCAGGTGTGTGGTTTTATTTCCCTAATAAGAAAAGAGCCACTTTAAGGTTGTTAACCAGGGACTTCAACCTGAGGCCTTGTTAAATTGGCTGGCAAATGAGAAGTCTGAAGCATCCAGTATAGTCAAGCTACATGGGAGGAAAACAGGGATGTGGGCAACTGCACCCACTTCAGAATCTCTGAGTGGAAGGCACGATAATTTCCCCTTTTTATTCCAAGGGAACAGTTATGGTGAGTTCAACATGGTGGCTGGATTCTACTAGCATCTTTCATTGGGGAACAGGTGATCCTGTACACACACTGGGAAAATGGCAGCCAAAATAGCATTCAAGGACAGGGACACTAGGGAGCCCCAGTCATCATGCTGGCAGCAAGAGCCATGTTGGGTAGACTCACAGTGGGATTCTGGGGAGCTGGAAGCCTCTCTCATTCCCCTATGTATAAAGGACATATGGGATACTTGCCCTTAGCATTACTGATGCTGAGGAAAAGAAGAAACGTTGGAGGCCACCCCTGAGAAAGAAACTAGTGGAGAGGAACACGTAGGGACTCCAGCAAATCCAGCGCACAGGAGTCTCCTTTTCATGGCATACCGATTTAGACACAGGCTTTGGCTGCTGTGTTTGTTACAAGGCCCTAACTCTCATCCAGGGGCAGCATCTTACAAAATCTTACAATTTTATGCTCACTGTGACCTCCAAGGACCAGGACCAATTGGGAGAGAAACCCAGCCAGGGCTTGTTCCTTTTCTGCTTCAACCTTTATCTCCTTCCCTCCTTCTGTAATTTCTGTCCTACAGTGCATATGTGACCCAGTCGCTGGCTATGCCCATCCACTAGCAGATTGGTTCTTCTGGAGAATTAAAAAGTAAAAACTTCAATTTGACAAAGTTTACTTGGTTCAAGACAAAAGCAGCACTCCAGACTGAAGATGGCTCAGGGTTTCTCTTCTTACAATGCCATTGGAGAGCTAGAAAGACAAGAAATGACATACACATTGACTGGTGCAGCCTGGCATTTGGCGTCTTATGTGGGAATCTTCTGGCAGCTTTTCACTTCCTATGGATGTCCAATGTCTTGCTCAAGCCCATTTGTATAAAAATTTTCTGTTGCCCAAGGTCAAATCAAACCCTACTGGACTCAGTAAATATTTGTTTTATTCAAATCATCAACTGTTTGGACAAGGCCCACCCTGCTATGGAAAGTAATCTGTTTTGCTCAAAGTCCATGAAGCCAAATGTAAATATCATCCAAAAATAGTCTCAGAGAAACATCCAGAATATGTTATGCCAAATATCAGGGCACCATCGCCCACCCACATGGACACATATGCGAGATACTGGACTAACCTGATGAAAAAAGGGGAGTTAGTGGTACGTGGATAGGAAGCTAGAAAGCATCCAGCTAGGGCCCCCACGTGGAGAGCATCCCCATTGAATGGTCTGGCAGGAGAGACAGGCAACCGGCAAAAGGCACTGAGAAGACATTTTTCCATTCCTCAGAAGCTAGTAAAACAGGGAGAACTAGGAGCAGAGAGCAGAGCCACCCCATGAGCAAGGTGATGGCAGTTTCCTGTACGATTAGTTACCAGAATTAGGGGAGATCGAGGTCATGCTGGCATTCACAGAGGCTTGTGCCACTCAGAGCCCACTGCTCTCTGACCTCTGGATAGCGCTGAACTTGGGGATGGGGTAGGCCACAGACAGACAGAGGCAGGACCAGCCAGGCCCCTGGCCTGTCTTGATGGCATTTAAAGCCAGATGTGTTTGTTAAATCCTGCTATGTGATTCCAGGCAGAGTCATCTCTCTGAGAATCAGGCTCCTCGTCATATCTGTGTCTGTGACGCAGGTGACTGAGTCCTACATAATTAGTTGTTATGGAGATCAGATAATGCACTTAGCTATATTTGACACATGATCTTTCCACAGTCAATACAAAAGCATAATCTCCCTGTCTCTACCGTACCCTGCTTCTCCTTTCTTTCTAAAAGCTCTCTAAGCACTGCCAGTATTTCCCCAAATTTTTCTCTTCTTCTCTGTACTTTACTACCATGTTTTTGGCTGTGGCTTTATCACATTCTTTCACAAATGTTAGCTGCATACATGTTGCATGCAATGGAAGTCATATTCTTAAATAGAAAAATTCTAATAGCCAATTTCATGGTTGTGTTAGACTTTGAGACTTGGAGTATTTAAAATACTCCAAGTTGCTATTGTTAGATATTAAGCAAGTTGCCAGGGATTCAGGGGATGAGGGTGAGGAAGGCACCTTGGGGACAGAGTTCCCTTCTGGAGTGAGGGATGTGTTCTGGAATTAGATGGTGATGCTGTTGGTACAATTCTACAAATACACTCACAATCACTGAAGCACTTTGCTTTAAAATGGGGAACTTTGTGATGTGGATCTTATCTTAGTAACATAAAATTGTTATTGCCTGAATCAAAAAGTAGAGGCTGGAATAAGTTTCAAGGAGGTGAATCTTGGATTAAGAATTCAGGGAAGAATCAATAGAGTTTAAGAGGTGAGGTAAAAAATATTCCAAAGAAGATTCCAGGAGGAAGCAAGCAGAGATCTCGTTATTCTCTTCAAATACCTATTATTCTTTTAAATGTTCATCTTCTGTTCGTGTTTACAAAGGGCAATAGGAAGACTGGCTGTCTTCATTTATTTCCTGGGCTGCAACAGAGTACTTGAGATGAGGTGATTTATAAAGAAAAAAGGTTCACTTGGCTCATGGTTCTGAAAGTCCAAAATCAGACATCTGGACTTGCTTGCTTTCTGGTGAAAGCCTTGTACTGGATCCTAACATGGTTTTCAAAAGAACAAGCAGAATGGCCCATGCAGAAGACAGAAAGGAAGGCCAACATTTGCTACATCTAATCCATTCCCTGAAGAGCATTAACCCATTCATGAGGGTTTATCCCTCCTGGCCCAATCTCTCCTGCAAAGCCTCACCACCCTCAACACTGTCACTTTGGAAACTGAGCTGCAACATGAGTGTGGATGAGCTCGGACCAAACACAGGCCACAGCCCTGGTCTGCGGGGCAGAGCAGTTGGGAGAACAAGTCCTGGCTGGGCAGAGAAGAGTCTCACACTCTAGCTGCTGAGGCCCTTGAGCCATGCCAGCCACCACAGGTCCTCCTCCTGATGTATTTGAACACCTGCCTCCTAAGTCACACCCCCAAGACAAACACAGTCCTTGAAAAGAGAGCATTTTGATAGGCCAGGCCTTTGCACCATTTGGTTTGTAAGAGCTGTCCAAATTCTGTTTGAGGAAAAGATTTTTTTGCTTTAAAGAAACAGAAGGCCATAAGGCGAAGAGGAAGTTTTCTGGCGCCATCTTGCTTTCTGTGGGTGTGAAGTGAAAAACCTCATTTCTCACAAGGCCAGCACAGCCCAGTGAAACAGGAACAAAAAGAGCACATACTTGAAACGCCACTTTGAAAATCTAAGGCAGGCTTCTCAGGCTAAAACCACAGCATGTTCAGGAGACTTCAGTTGAAGGTATAGGCACAAGCCCTTGATTTTTCTGGAAAATATCATGGGATAGTAAACAAATTGCCATGTTGGGTCATAAGGGAAGGCCGAAGTAAGATAGCTCATTTTGGGCCCTGGGGAGAATCTTCCTTTGCTTCTCAGTGGAACCAGGGATTCCAGGGGATGGCATGTCAGGGAAGACAGGAATCATGGGAGAACGTCATGACAGCCCCCTCAGCCTGAGGTGGCAGTGCCACAGACTGCCAATTGGCTTAGCCCCAGCCCTGAGCCACTGACTCCAGAGATCATTAAGTTAATATTCTTCTGTTCATTCCATTCTACTGGAATATTCTGCAATCTCCCTCTGTCGTGGGATGGAAGGCTGGGCCCATGCCCTTCTTTAATTCTTTGGTATTAACATTATTATTTGCTTAGCAGCATAGCATAGGACAAATCTTCACTAAATACCCATCCCTGCCCCCCTTCCAAAAATAATACCATCTGTCTTGAAAAGAAGTGGTTTAGGGCAGTGAAAGTTTTTACACATTCATTTTCCAGATGGATCTCTTTGTTAAATTAAAACTTTAAAAACCAGCTAAACCATGTGGAATGCTCCTAAGTGAATATTACTGTTTACTAGGCTCCTTATTCCATCTTACGGCATTTTATAATAAAATATCAGCAAGCTCATAAAGAAGGCTTTTTTTAGGTCCATAATCTTGCTAACCATAACAAAAAGGCGGTAAATATATTGTACAAGAGCCCAATGGAAAAATGTGCTAAAGTATTTCCATAAATCAAATGTAGCACTTTGGCATTGGTTGGAAAGCATTAAATTTAGTAAATTAGAACCAGATGATTTTAAAATAGAAACTTACATAACTTGACAGTGTGATTGTTTCCCCCCAACACAAATTTATCTTTGTGAAGTTGCTTTGGCTGCTACTGTACTAGGTATTTTAAGAAGTAAGGGCAGCGTCTGGGTGTTACTTGTCTTTGTAGCTAACATTTTTGCTGAGCAATTACTAAACACTGGTGGAGGGGGGTGAGGAAATTGCAATGGTGATTAACAGTTACCAAGTAATTGGCAAGGAAGTGTAACGCAGACACCTGTAAGGACCTCTGCCGCTGCCCCTCACATAATAGAAATAACAGGTCTCACTTTTTCCTTTCACTGTTACAGCTTTATATCTAAATCAATGGATTTGAAATAAATGGCTTGATCTGCTTCTCATGTGGGCCGGCATGGTCTGAAGCATCACCCTGGGCTTTTCCTTATTTGATAGCTAAGTTTCCATCCTATTTCTGCCATCTCAAGGGGGCACAGCCAATGTTATTGTCTGTCCCTTCATCCGTTCCTGTCCCACACACTTTCACAAGGCAGCGTGTATCTTAAGGACAAGCTGGGAGTCCCAGGCAGAGCATTGATTGAGCGCCTACCATTTCTAAGGTCCTATATGATGGGCCACAGAAAGTATGAATGGAAAAGGTGTGCTCCCTTGCTTCTAGGAGAGTGCTTTCTGGTACAGAGTTAGCCTGGCTTCCAAGGAAAAGTAATCTAGCTCAGATTAGATTAGAAAGAAAACTATGTTTACCACCTTATGGACTCTTTTGTCTCAGGGTAGACCTCAGTGTGGCTAGATTCAGAGAGGCACAGACAAGGCCAGGATCCTCTGCATCCCTCCTCTCTAAGTGTCCCTGCTTCTTTTTGCACAAAAACTTCTATTTACAGAGAGGAAAAGATGTTCACTGCTGAGCATTCCTTCACAGTCTAGGATCCAAAGATGGAGAAGACTCCTACAGACATACACACACACACACACACACACACACACACACACACATCTCAGGGAAGAGCTGAAGCAGCAACTTGAACCTGAAGTGGAGCTGGGCAGGAAAGCCTGCTTCATCAAGGCACCTCAGTCTCTTTTCTTTTAAAGCCTCTGACAGATTGCATAAGACCCACCTGCTTGACAGTCTATTGATGCAATTGTTCATCTTATCTATAAAATACCTTCACAACAAAGTCAAGACTACTGTTCAGCTACTTAGCTTGAGTGTCACAGTCAGCCCCATTGATGTGTAAAACTACCCACCTCAACCTGTGAATCTGCGGTGCCTAGGAGACGCTTCCGGGTTGTAGTGAGGTGTGGCAGGAAATGAAAACTGGGGACTGAGAATTCAAATCCTGAGATGGGCAGGGAATCCGAGTAGAAGGAAGAGCAGACAGACGTCTCTGGGCAGGAAACCACAGAGAAAGGGAGACAATGCAGGAAGGAAAAGAATCCTACCCAAAAAAATGCCCAGAAAATGTGAAGCAGAGAATCAAGGAAAGTAGGAGCCCACTGCCGTGGTAACCCAAGCACAGGTGCATTTCGAGACAGATGATGTGGAGGAAAGAGCGGGAGCTGAGGGCTGATAGAGAAGTCAGCAGATGGAGGAGACCACAGCTCCCAAAACGCCAGGTGCAGATCTGCACTGGGCCGCCACACACGGAGCAGGTGCACAGTGAGGCCATTAGGGGAGCAATTAGACAAGAATGTTTCACATCAGATGAATTCGTTCATGGCTTGTGTGGTTTAAGTCCTTGCATCCATTATTCCAGTAAAACAACCACTCGCTAGCCTTACAGGGGTGGCTGTCTGGGTGGTCATCGATGGAGCAAGGACAGAGGTTGATGGAGAATGCAAACAGGCCGAGCAAATGCTCACGCTGTGACTGCAGTCAGTGAGTAGAGCTTTCCCCGTGCTGGGGAAGAGTGGTGACAGAGAGAAGACTCCCCACACAAAGCTCACACACCCATCCACTGGTAGAAAAGGTAAAAATCTGGAGTATTTACCTAACTCACTGTGCAGCAAATCCTGTCTGGAATTGGCCTGAGCAGCAATGTCTCCCTCGGCAATCCTGCTTGGTGTGACCGCCCTCACACCATGGACAGCTGAGCTGCGAATGGATCTACATAAAGGTTGTAGCCCAGGTTCCACAGGGAGCCTGTTAAATATGTGATCTATCCTCTGAATCGCTTCTAAAATCCAAAATATTCTGAATTCCTCACTCTGGCCTGGTTTTCAGGGCTTTGAACAAGGAGCTGAGATCTGTATTTCAGGTGAAGAAGACCTCACCCTACTTGCTTAGAGGCAGAAGAGAGAGGCCTGCAGGAAATGCATGGGTTTCAGGGGAGGAATGAAAAGCTGAGAAGGCACTTGTCTTACTAATGATCAGAATTGTCCAAGTGATTAAAAATATAGTTAGCTCTCAGTATCCAGGAGTTCTTTGCCCTTTGTTAAACCAACTGTGGATTGAAAATACTCAGGGGGAAAAAATGAGTCTCTATTAAGCATGCACAGATATTTTCTTGTCGTTGTTTCCTAAATAATGCAATATAACAACACTTTGCACAACAATGCTGTTGAATTCCAAGAAATCTAGAGGTGATTTAAAGCAGTGGTGATGACCCTCTCAGAGTTTTCAGTGATAAACAGCCCTCTGCAGCCTGGAGCCAAAAGTTTGGGCACCATTGATTTAAAGGGCACAGTGGGTGGGGGCCGGGGAGATAGCACAAGGGCTTGAGTTCAATCCCCAGTTCTGCCAAAATAAAATAAAATAAAGGGCACAGGAGGAAGTGGGTGGGCTCTATGCAAATAGCGCACCACTGTGCATAAGGAGCTTGAGCATCTAGGATTTGGGTGTGGTTAGAAAGCCCCAGTGGATTCAGAGTCACAGCTGTTCAGTATGGCTTGGAGATGCCAAGCCAAAATCTGTGGCCTCTGTTTTCAAGGTCAGGAGACCCTGGCCTTTTTGTAGCTACTCTCCACCCTTCCTAAGACCAGAAGCCCAAGTTGAGAGCATGAGTCACAAGAACCTCAGGCTCTGGAGTTAAAGAAAGCCCTTGCCACACACCCTTGTCTACATCTTCAGATCTGAAATCACAGCATGCCAGACTTTAGCAAATTAAAGAAACTTATACTTAACATCTGGGAAGCTCTGTGTGAGTGCGAGTGAGCAAGATGGAGCACCACACGCATGCTCGTTAGCAGGCACCCCTGGCTTTTTGCAGAGAATGATCTTTCTGGGCTTTGGTAGGTGGGGAAGAATGTGTGGTCCCCACTCCACTCTGGGAGTCAAGGGTGGATGCTGGCCTCCAAGCTGCCCAGGCTCAGGCCCACGCTGTAAAGGCATTCTTCTAGCAGACAAAATAAAAGATTGCTGATGGCTGGAGCTCATTGTTTGCTTTTTAAATGAATCAAACTCTTCAAAAGCTTGGCTGAGGCAGTGCAGGGTGAGCTGTGTCCCCACGCCACATTCCTCTCCTCCTGCCCCCTCCACCAGCCTCCACATTGCTTGAATTCCTTCTTCTCTCTCTTCAGTGCCAGCTGGCAGTAGCCTAGCTGGGGCTGGCCAGACACCCCCGAGGTTCAGGTCAGGCCTGCAGGGGATTTGCCGCTGTGCTCAGGAGGGGACAGGAGGCTGGCTGACTTTCTCCGAGGCCATCAGCCTGGCTTTTAGGGCCCCAAAGGAAAAAAGTGCACCTCTGACTTTTGAACAAATGGTTGAGTCTGGCCTCCAACAAAGTGGTCATTTGGTGTTTACAGCACCCCACTCCCCCTTCCCCTTTCCCTCACAATATCAGCTCTGCTCTGGAGTTCTGCTGGAGGCTATATGTGGATGACAACTCCATTTCACTATGTATTTAGTACAGGGTCTCACAGATCATAGTGATTCTCTTGTTTTTAGCCTTCCTAGTGCTGGGATTACAGGTGCACACCAACCACGTCCAGTCTCAGTTGTCATCTCAGCACATCCCGGGGATGGGGCAAGCATGGCAAGCCAAGCTGGGGATCAAACCCCAGTCCTTGAGCCTTCCTAAGAAGGCACTTTAGCTGCTGAGCTATCTGGCCAGCCCTGACTCTACATCACCATGCCCAGGAGAATGGCAAAGCTCAGGAGTAGATTGGAAATTGGAAATAGGACATCTACCCCATCCAGTCCAAGAGCCTGTTCTGCTTAGGCAAAGCAGACAAGGAACTGGAGGTAGAGAGAGAGACAAGGTTCCTTCACATCCTATTATGTCTACAAAGCGGGAATCCATATGTAAAGAGAAGTCAAGAAGACTCGTCAATGTACAAGTGTATAAATAAAGCACTTTGCTCATATGGGTTTTGTAAAGGGAGGGCCAGAAGTAGTCATGGATACCATTTTCCCTTCTCATCTACAAAAGCACTATGCACCACTCTGATTGAGTTGAGCCAAGCCTCTTTCCAGTCATAGAATTCCTATTGTTGGGGTCTTGGCAGATCACCTTGACTTTTGTTTATAAAAAAAAAAAAATCCATAGACCAAAGTTTCTGCCAAGATTTCCATGACAGTTTCACATAACAAGTTGTTTATTTGGATAAACTAAAGCATGCAATAAGAGAACACCTCACAGCAGAGAAAACGAGACAGCTTTTGCCAGGCTGTCTGCCATTTGTGCTATTAAATAACCCTTCTCGTGCTGTTCTGCTGAGCTTCATGCCTCTGGTGGGTTGCATGCATGCGCGAAGTGCAAATGCAAATCTTTATGCACTTATGGAGATCATTCAGCCCGAATGGTCCTACGTGCTGCTAATTTTTCTTATAACTTCATGCTTAAGTTCATTCCACCAAACCTCTCAAAGTGAGAAAATACTAAATGTGCTCCTTGGTGCTTGTCATATAGCACTAGACTTGAGTGAATTTACTTAACGTGTAATTTAACCTGTCAGTGTTGTTTGGTTCTTTAGGGGTGGGGAGAAGGTAGTAATTAAGTATTCCCAACTTATAATAACATGTCAAAACTTCACTGTCACACAGTTTATCAAAAGTCACGTCAAGGCATTGCCCATAATTACTCCATTTATGGTGGCCTGTGGTGTTTTATAGACACATGGCAGTGACACAATATTACATGCACTCTTTTATGTTTACTGAGAGGGGCTTG
Source organism: Ctenomys sociabilis (assembly GCA_004027165.1). NCBI lineage: Eukaryota > Metazoa > Chordata > Mammalia > Rodentia > Ctenomyidae > Ctenomys > Ctenomys sociabilis. The sequence continues at coordinate 80,607 of PVKA01001867.1, read as the reverse complement.
TGAGCCTCAATTTAGTGCTTCACCCTGTGACGGGAGACACACAGCATCCAGAATTAGGACAGATTCATGAGAGCGGAGGTCTTCAAATGCTGTATGGCGTCACCTTGCTTACACTTAGCTAAGTCTTTGTTTGTAATTTAGTACAGGGTCTACAGGGTCTCACTACACAAGTTAGACTCCTAGTGATCCTCCTGTTTTCAGCCTCCCAAGCACTAGGATATAGGTGCAGGCCACCATGGCAGTCTCAGCATGCCTGAGGGTGCGGCCGGCACAGTATGCAGTGCCAGGGATCAAACCCCCATGCCTGAGTCTGCCTAAGCAGGCTCTTTAATCTGCTGAGCTATCTGGCGGGCTCTTACCTCAGCCAAGTCTTGAGGGGCAGCAAGACCTCATAAAATCCTCTAAGAGTGGAATCCAGAAGATCTACAGAAACCATTTCCAATCTCAGTGGTCTAGAACTCTACTCAGAGAAAAGGAATGAGAAAGAAGAACTAAATTAAGAACAAAGCAAATTTGAGTCATGCAGGGATCAAGAGTCAGTGGGCCCATGTAGTAATTACCACCCTCCATCTGCAGAAACACTCTTTTTGTAAAATTACTCCTCCAACACTTTCAGAAAGTAGAATATGGCGGACAACCCATTTGGGCCCCCCTCTTGTCCCTCTCTTGGACAGGAGCTTTCCTTCCCTCAATAAATATGTTCTGTTCATAAAAAAAAGAAAAAACGGAACGTGTTCTTAGGAAGCTGCTGTTAATGGGAGTTATGGGGGATGAAGTTGCACGGCCTTCATGAGGCCTCTCTAGCCAAAATATTCGTGGAGGAGAAGTGGATGAAAGCCCAGTCCACTGTACTGAGAAACAAAGCATTAGAGACAGCGTTTGAGTTTTTCTCTAATAATGCACTTTCATTCATTCTAAGAGCCTGACCAGTTCGAACAACAATGAGAGTTGTTGCCTTAAAAGGAGAGGACCTGTTTCCCTTTCCTGGTGGGTGAAGGTTTATTTTCCTTTTTCTCTCTTTGGATTTCAGTGAAAACTATGTATGTGAACAAAATGTAAGGCTTTGAGAGGACATAGGATGAGATTCAGCCACCTGTCAGTGTAGAAGGTGACAGGACAGAAGAAAAGACCTTCTTCTATAAGTCACTTAAAATCTCATGGAGAGAGGAAGCTCATGAATGAAACTGTGCTGCACCAAGGAAGCGTCAAATGGTGCAGGCCCCCCATACCAGGGGCTGCAAACCCTAGGAGGCCCAGGGCTCACACCAAGCTGCTGAGCCCAGTGTTTCAGAAGAAGGCCAAGCAGTCAGGGTTGCTTCTGTAGCTGGATTTGAGAAGCTTCAAACTTGGCCATGGATGATGGGTGAATCCAGAGACACAGGGAGGACTGAATGTTGGGATTGAAATCATGGTGAAATTGAAAGACATGGGATAGGGTGCCGGCTGAAAGCAAGGGAGATTCAGGTCTGGTATGAGTCAAAGTCTAGATCGTTCCTCTAGGAAGGAGCTGTACCTTAGTCTGAACTCAGGGCAACAGATTTACTTGGCACTACTGCAGAGCACAGGTCAGAGCATGTTTTCACAAAGAGTCAGACAACATATGACTCTGACTTTGTGGGTTTTGCCATCTCTGGGGCAACCATTCAGACTCATCATTGCTGCTTAGTGGACAATGTGTAAGTGAAGGAGAATGGCTGTGTACCAGTAAAACTATTAGAATCACAAAAAGTTCAATTTCATCTACTTGCACATAGCATGGATATTATTCTTCCCTGTCACTCCAGCTCATCCTCTGTCCCCCTGGCAGACTACTTAACAGTGCGGGACCTATGCTCAGCTCATAGCCTCAGGCCTGGAGAACTGGCCTTGCCTTGCTTCTGACAAGGCTTAGCCCTTGCCATTTTTTCATAAATGTAAACTGCAAGGTTACCCTCTAACTCGTGTTTCTCTCCCTCTCTCCTGAGCACCAAGCAGAACCTCAAGGTAAACATATGTTGTTTGAAGTTGCATTTGTATTCTTAGTTATTGATCATGGACTTAAGCACTTGAAAGGTACAAGGGGACCCAGGTGTCAGAAAGACACCACCCTGTCCCGCTGGAGCACACACCAAAGCTGAGGAAGAGACAACAACATATCTGTATGCTCCAAAGTGGAAAAGCCCTTATAATAGAGCTGTGTTCCAAACACAATGGGGGCACAGTGCAGGGGGGACGGATGGACTCTGACATGGGGGAGGTGGGTAGTGTGGGGGTTGTTGACAAAAAAGCACAAAAGAGTTAGTGTTGGGGCTGGGCGCCACAGCAGAGGGCAGGGGCTAGGGCAGTCCATTCGAGTAGGAAAGGTAGGCGCCCATTCTGGAGTCAGCGGGTCCCCACCCCCATGGAGCTGACAGGGTGGAGGGAGGGATGGGGTGGGGAGGTAAGGCCAGAAAGAGAGTATGGGCTGAGGACAGTCCCTGCCAAAGTGTCCAGATTCTGTGCTTTAAGGCATATTAGTGTCACTGGGTGGAGGGGGGTTAAATGTGGTACTGATAGGATTGGCTCTGTATTCCAGGAATTCACAGGGGGAGACTTCAGGCAAAGAAACTGAAGAGAAATCAGTGGAGCTGCTCAGCAAGAAATTTAGGAGACTAACCTAATGATTGGTTTCTCATTGAAGTTCAGGCTACTGGGACCCATGCAAAGTTCCAGCCTCGAGCAGCAGGCAGCTTTATGCTCTGTGATGTGCTGGACTCAAAGATTTCCAAGGTCACTTCAAGCCCTGGCTCTCATGCTCTGGCTCTGTGACCTTGCCCCACGGCTCCTCTGAAGTTGTGGACAGAAGTCCCTTTTCCTCCAACACCCTCTTAACAGCTGCTGCATTTGCATGAAGATCTTGTGGCAGCCAGAAAGCCACCTGGTGGGGTGCTCCGCCATCCCACCTGCAGAAGGTCTGGGAGGGCATGGTGTGTGGCAAAGGCAGTGGTAGACTTGTAGGTGCACAGGGTCTGAACCCAGGCCAGGGCCCGCTTCAAGGAGGCACCCAGGAATGGAAGCACAAGGGCTGCTGCAGGGCTCGATGACATGGTCCAATTTAAACCTCATGCTTACACCCAACATATCAGGTGCTGGATGCAAAAGGGGCTATGTCTCTATCCATTGATAGAACTATGTCCTCCAAAGCACTCTGAGGAGACACACTAAATGGCACTAATAAAATAACAATTGTTGCATGACTTAAGCCACTAGTAGAGGACCAGAGCTCTATATTTTAGCTAATCTCAACACATTCCAATGGCTTTTGTCATGCTTCATTAAAAATCCAAGTCTCCTTATTCCTCTGAGCTTGTCTCTTCTGTATGCCCTATGTACCCCACACAGCCATGCTGGACTGCTTGCCTACAGACTAGAAAGAACACAAAAGGGGTGCCTTGCCTCCTTAGCACAAGTCTTGGGAAACTGTTTTGAAACCTTTAGTGGGATAAGATAGTTGGATGTTTTCCACTCTCTAAATATCAACAACCTAATATTAGCAACATGTACAATTGATAAAATAATTAAATATCAATGCCATTTATATAATAATATACTATAATGATATATAAAGCTAATATATTAATGTTGAAATAATAATAATCATAATAATAGGCAACATTTATCAAGATCTTACAAAATACCAAATATTATTCATTTATATCCACATTGTTTCCTTTCATCCTTATTAGAACCCAGCAGATATTATGTTCTCTATTTATACTTCAAGACACTAAATTCAGGTTTATTCCAAAATTTATTCCAGAAAAGAAGTTTTCTTGATTCCAACATGCCGGCATTTTTCTGTCTGCAGCCAAGGAGGCACATGCCTAAACCATCTTGAAATGAACTTCAGGTGGATTTTAAGTAGCTCACTGTCCCGGGTAGAAACAGAAACACACAAGAATCTTGTGATAGGAATCAAGGTTTCTAGATTAAGATTGAAATTACAAAAATCCCAGCACAGGCCTTGGGAAACTGTTTTGAAACCTTCGGTGGGGCGGGATAGTGGTATCTACATACTCCGTGTGGTACTCATCACACAAAGCAGGATCCTTCAGCCTCCGGCTGAGGAAGCCAGAGCAATGCTATCTGCATCTCCTGGAGGCCCAGGACTCGATTTACAGACAGAAAGCAAGCGCTTTGACTCATGGTCCTCCCTCATCCCGGCAGACATATGAATTAGCATTTAACTAACGCCAGCTCTTGCGGTCTATTCCCCTGCAAGACTGCTGGGAAGACCCCGCCACGCCAAACGCTGAACACCTCATTTGCTTCCAGGGGAGTCTTGCAAGATTCCTCGGTCTCGCTGCTCAAGAGTAGATGAGGAGAAAGCAAAGCCTAGTGGAGGAAGAACAGGTATGTCTGGGGGACCCCGCAGGGGAACTGGTGCCCTACATAAGCTGTGATTCAATGGCATTCCCTCCACCTGAAAACCACGTGGGAAGACAGCTACTCTCCTCTTGCTTAGATCATAAAAGGAGAGTTTTAATCCATTGGGAATTGGGGTGAGGGGGAGACAAACTCACCCTGTCCAAACAGCCAGGAGAAAAAATAAAGGCTGATTTTTCCACGCCCGTCATGTAGTCTGGTTGGAGAGCTTCCCAGAGGGGACAGCTATTGTCTGGATTCATCAACTATCAGCCTTAAGGAAAAGAAAAAAAGAATTTTTCTCCTCACTAAAGTCAATGCTTCTATCTTTTCCTGAGTGATTCTCTCCTCTATAAAAATGAACAAATGAACCTCTGTAGAAATCTTGTCCTGTGCTTCCCTGGAGTAGCACTGGGCTTTTTAACCAGATTTATCAAACAGTGCGCGCCCCTCTTCCCAGAATAATAAGTGTTGGTGGGTTAATGGGTCGTCTATGGAAGAGAAGTCAGAAGGAAAAAATGGCAGTGTTCAAAGCTGGTGTGAGCAATGCCAGCCATCAAAGAGCACAGAACTCCGGGCCTGCGCTGATGTATAGGGCGGGCCCTGGCCAGCCCATTGAGGGGTCATATCTAATCTTTATCTCCAACAAAGGCAGCACAGGTCGCTGTGAGTGTCTCCAGCTCAACTCCATGTGGCCTTGGTGAGACGCTGTCTAAAGAACCCGGGCCCAGGGAGAGAGCCTGTCCCTGAGGGAGAATTCTATTCCAGCTCCTCGCACACAGAAAAGTACTCTGAACGCTGCATAGAAAAAGAAAAAGGTAAACAACCACAGAAAAGGGAGAGGGAGAGAGAGAGAGAGAGAGAGAGAGAGAGAGAGAGAGAGAGAGAGAGATCAGCAGGGGTACTTAGTAAAAAGGGGCCCGGAGACAGAAAACCTATTGTTCCCTGAATTCGTTTCATGTAGAGATTGTGAGGTGAATGGCTCCGAAATGAAAAGGGTTATGAACTAGTTGCTAGGTCACAGGAAGCGCGACTGTCAGGCTGCTTTTGTGAATTTGGACTCCTTACAATTTAGGTTAATCTTAAAAGAACGGTGTCTCCTCTTCCTGCTTGTCCTCAAAAAAAAAAAAAAAACTTTTAGAAAGGGTATGGAGTGTGCAGAGGTCTAGGACGGTTTTCCACGTTCTGTTTTCTTTTCCGCCCTTTTTGATAACGTAAAAAGAAAAGATCGCATTACAAGGTCTTTGTCGCTAGTCTCTTTTTTTTTTTTTTTTTTTTGTCCAGAAGTAGAGGTGGGCGGAGCTTAGGCATTACCTTCCCCAACCAGCCAATAAGGGGGTGATATGCAAATGAGCCATGATCGGCCAGCCCCCGTCAAAACAGTGAGCTCAGAGGTTTCAGGAAGGCGCGCTGCGCGGGGACAGAGTCGCTCGCTCGTAGCGCCGCGCTCCATGGAGGCGCGGACCGTCCGCTGCTGCATGCTGTGTAGCTAGTGCAGGATCACGGCTCAGCTCACCGCCGCAGAAATGAAGTATAAGGTAAGAGCAGCTCGTGCCTGCGGTCCGCGGGGACGCTGGAGGCTGTGCTTGCGAGTGTGTGTGACCCACTGTGACAAGTTTGGGTGTGAACAGAGCCCCCGGGCGGCTGGGAGAGATCGGGACGGGCGTCGGTCCCTGAGGCAAGCAGAAAATCAGTCTGTGCGACCCCCGTCCATCTGCTCTGCAACTGGCCGCGACGGGACTCAGCGAGAAGCTGAGCTCAGCCGCCGTGCCCCAGTCTCAGAGGCTCCCCCCAGAGCCGGCCCGCCTGGCCGCGCGAAGCCCCGAGGAGAGGAAACCAGACCTGGTCAGACTCCTAGGGCAAAGCCTCAGACTCCGGCTGAAGCGTCCGGTCTGGGAAGAGGTGTGCCAGACGCACTTTTGGTGGGAGATAGTGAAGGCCCGGATACCGTTACAGAGCCGCTGGTGAAGCTAACATCCTTAGATGGTATTGAATGTAAGACTGAATGAGTATTAGTTGTTTCTTGGGGTTTGAATGCGCTGAGAGTGGTAGTCTCAGGCTGGCTCCTTATCCTGGAATCTTAGAGTAGTAACGCCTGGGCAGCTGTACTACTTGGGTAGCATTCCTTCCCAGTACATTTTGCATCATAGCTTGTGTGTTTATTCTGGGCAAAATGAATATGACTGTGGCAGCATTTCCCAACTAAGGAGGTAAACAGCCCCCAGGAGACCCGGGATGGTACCAGACTGCAATGCATTCCGTATGATTCCTGCCTCTAGGATTTATGAGTCTTAATGCTGTTAAACACAACTGCTAGCGTTAAAATGAATGTTGGCAGGGTGGCTATGTTTGTTGGCTTGGCCCTTGGTGCTGCCTATCCGGTCTTCAAGGATTGTGCTAAGTAAGAGTTACTTTGCTTTTTCTCTGCATTATCCAGTCTCTGGACAATCCTTTTTTGACGTAAGTTGTAAATTCTTGTCACTAATAGCCGCTAGGCTAACCTTGGTGATAAATCTTTTGTCCAATCACCGTAAATCTTGTTCTAGAGCTCTAAATCTAATTGTCACAAGTTGCTATTGTGATTCCTGAGTTATGGTTCTTGAAAAGGTTACAAATCTCTGAAAACAGAAGTATCAATTATCCCTGTACTATTGGATTTCTTTATCTGCCTCAGTAGGGGAGATAGAGGAAACTAAGATCTTGAATATTATTGATATCTGACTTAAGGATACAATCAAACACAAATCCTTCTACTTGCAAGAGTGGTTCTCTTTCTTGAAATGGTTTGTGCTCTATTTCTATAATTTCCTTATTTAGAGCAGGAATAAGTCTGGAGGTTACTTGGCCTGATTTTTTTTTTCTCTCTTCCTCTCTGTGTTGCTGTATTAAAAACTAGTATCCAGAGAAAAGACAAAGTATGTGGGTATATTTGTTATTAGAAAGTTAAATGGCTGAAATTAACCTTGGGTTCTGCAATCTAGAAAGTGATACAAAGTGACAAGGCCTGAAGTAATGCTTTTATTCAGTGACCTCATCATGTTTAGCTTTACCCTTGATGGAAAGAAAACATCATAGTGCCTGAGGATGTGAATTGCAACTGGCATTCCAGAAGAACACCTGCCTCTCTGCTGAGTCTTACCAGTGAGGAAGACTCTGCCAAATGGTGTATCTATGTGACTTTTATTGCTCTGCGGACAACTTCACCTGCAAAAATGTTAGCTTCTTCAAGTAAACAAATTCCAGACCAACACCTTATATTGACTACAAAAAGAAGCAACTGTTAAAGCAACCCACTTTTCTTTTAAAGTCCAAATTTCCTCTCTACTGAATAGTAATGGAGTGACAACATCAGTGGCGATCCACCAAGACAACATAACATTGTCATACAGAACTCTCCTTTCTATTTTTTTTTCTCCCCAGTTCTGGGGATTGAACCAGGACCTTCACACTGAGCTATATCCCTTGCCTGCCTTATTTTTCACTTTGAGTCAGGGCTTTGCTAAGTTGTCCAGGCTGGGCTCCAATTTGGCAGTCCTCCTGCCTCACCCTCCCAGAGTGCTGGGATTACAGGTATGGTGGCCCAGGGAGGACATGTAATTTATCTGATACCACACAGGTAGTGGACACTGAATTTAAACTAAGATAATCTGGCTCCAGAACTCATGCTTTAACCATTTTTAAGAGAAAGAACTATCTTTGATCACATTAAAACATCCTTTTCCCAGAAAGTTCAAAATTATTTCATTCCAACAATTCTTACAGGGTAGATTGCTGTTTCATTTGTTTTTTAAACACTAACTCCACAAAGCAAAGTTAAATGCATGATTGGAAGTTATTTGTTTAATTTGAGCCACTTAGGTAGTAAAACCAAATAATTATTAGATTGTAAAATCCAGAAGTCAGGAATTATCCCTTAAACACTATGTTACACTATAAACGATAAATTTAGTACTGACTTAAAATGCTTATTGAGAGATTTATAAATCAGGCCCTAAAAGGTTCCTTGCTGTTGCTAACCAGCTGATCTGGTTTGGCTACCACAGGGACCATAACTTCAGGGCACCAAGCAACCTTCACTTGTTTTGTCCTTAACGTACAGCCCTCTGGGCCAGCTAGCAATTATTGTCAATAATCACAAGGACTGAGGAATGCGAGCTATTACTTGAGGTGAACCGTTCTGGTCAGCACTATCGAGTCTATTTTTAGTTTATTGTGTGTTTTCTATTTGCTCATAGGAAGGCTGCAGTTAGTCCTGGGCACTTACGGTTTTCTTTCTTTCACAAGAGATTCAGTCTGTGATAGTAATCGTGAAGCTTCATTTACTAAGTTTTCCGCAAAACCCCCCTCATGTACAGAGTATGCTCCACGTGGCGGGTAGAGGAATTGCGTGGAAGCCCGACCTGCTTCAACCCTCCAGGCTTTCAGCTGAGGCCTGGAGGAAGCTGGTTCCTACAGTTTGCAGACAGACTCACTGGGTTTGAGCAGAAATCCGAGGCCCCGCCCACTCGTGCCCAGGCCTGGATGCTGCACCCCCCACCCCATCCCACCCAACCCCAGCTGCAGGCCTGACCTCCAAGGACTGGGCAGCCTCTGCAGCTCTGCCAAATTTCTGAGCCTTTGCAGTGCCCACAGTAATTGTAAACCACTCACCTTGTCTATTGTACAGCATATCAAACATTCTGATGGAAGAAAAAGTACACATAGAACTCTCAATACAATTAAGAAAACTACAGTCTAAAATTCAGAATCAGTGTTCTGTTTGAACGCCAGCCAAGTGCGTCAGGAAAGGACAAAGCCTATACAATAAAAAGCTTTTGAGGGGAAATTTTAAAAAACTACAGAAGTCTTTGATTTAGCCAGTATGGTCATTTCTAACCTATAGAATTCTCAAGTTTTTTTACTTTGATATTTTAGCTTCAAATTCTGTATTTTTCTCTAAATGATTTATTACACTCAACCCTCTTTGAAATTATATCAGAGCTATGTGTGTAAAAGTACCAAAACATGTTTTGAAAATATTATCTGCATAACTTATGTATGCATTTATTTAGCAACCCCGTGTTCAGTGCTAAGAGACCTAACCAATAGCAAGATGAATGCCTTTCTAGTTGTTCCTATAGTCCCAGTGCCAGCGAGGTGGTCAAAGACACCAAGGACCCCTTGAGCATCCTTTCCCTGCTGGAATACTCGTCAGTCCTATTCCCAGAATTTTTCAGTGGCTTTCTCTCTCCTCCTCTGCTATGAGAAGAAAGCTTTTCAAAACCCTTCTCAAATTTGAAAATTTTCTTTTCCTTCTGTGCTTTTATTATCTCTTTGGCACTCTTTCATTTTCTTTATTTTTTTGCAAGCTCATTCTGCATGGGTCTCCAGAACCAGACTTCTGTAGGGCACACACACACACACACACACACACACACACACACACACCTGCAAGATACTTTCTGTACTCCTGGTCTTGTTCCTCTCTGCTGGAGAAATTCAATCCCTCTGCTGTTTCTACTCCTTGGCCCCTGACTATCTATGCCCATGTGACTTGAATAGCCCATCACTTCCCACTAGGAAAGTCTAAGAACCCTAATAAAGTTTTATCTCCTGGACTGCCTGTCACCCCACCTCTCCCCTGTTCTGTTAGTACTCCTTTACTCATTAACCACTTTTAGCGAAGTCAGAAGTCACTATCTAAGTGATACCTGGAACTCACATAGGCTGTCCAGTTTTAAGTAAGCCACATTGAATAGGAGAGACCCATCCTTTATTTGTACATAGAAGCCGACTGATAGACAAGTCCTAGAATTTAAAGCATCACCAAGGATCCGGTAAACCTGAAGGAGCAAGAACTTGGTTTTATTATGCTCTTGTAAGACAGACAAAAAAGAGAGCGGGCTTTGAAGAGAGGCATTTCCGTTTCTTATGGCTTACAGCTATGTGATCTTAGGCAACTTAGGCTCTCTGAGCCTCAGATTTATGTGTACAATAGGGGTAATAATACCTACCCGGCTGCCAATATTCCAAGGCCCAAGATAACATAGGAATATAAAGTATTATACTTACCATATAAAGTACTCCTGGCACATGGCGAGTAAACAAGGATCCTGGCCCCAGCTCTCCTAGCACAGCAGATGCGCCAAGATATTAAACTCCAGTGCAGCCTCAGGACTTGGTGGTGGGCTCATATGCAAAGCCCGGTGATAGACTCTGGGACTGAGTACTGCTGCGTAGTCCATAAGCCTGGAAGTTCATGGTGAGAAAGTAGATCCCAGACACGAAGACCAAAGGGACGCCACGGGCATGTCCAGCTTCCTCATCTGTCACTGATTTGGCTTCTTCCTCCTCACTGGTGAGAGGCAGCATCCCTAAAGCTACAGGATCATTCTCATCGTGGTACTCAACAAATATTGAAGTCAATGTGGAATATGCAAAGTATTCATAGTATTCATACAAATTTCCATTTTAAAGGATTTACATTGCATAGTATACTACAAGTGTGTGGGTTATGTTTCAAATTCTATTTTTGCTTCTGACAGTATAGTTTCTGACAAACTACTTTAGACTCCATTTGCTTACTAATAAGATAGGAATAAAAATTGCACTTGCCAGATATTTATTAAAATACGATAGCATCCAGTTCTAAAGCCTAGTAGACATTTAGTAAAAGGCAGCTATTATATAAAATAGATAGCTAGATATGTGTGTACTCATAATGGACACATGGGTGGATAAGGAAATACATACATAAAAGGTTAAGGGGAACATCCACTAGAATTGTTTGTCCATAACAAAAATATTAATGAAAGAAGAGAAAATTGTCAATTAAAAAAAAAAAACAAAGGTGGGCTGGGGCAATAGCTCAGCGGTCTAAATGCCTGCTCAGTAAGTTCAAGGACCCAGGTTCAATCCCCAGGACCTCAGGGCATGCTGGCCCTGGAACCCCAGGAGTACCATGCTGACCCCAAAACCAGTCATGGTGGTGCACGCCTGTAACCCAGCACTGGGGAGGCTGAAACAGGAGAATCACTATGAGTCCAAACTGCATAGTGAGACCCTGTATCAAATAAATAAACTTTTTAAAATTTTTTTAAAAAGCCAAAGGTACCCTCAAGGAAGGGGAGTCAGGGTACATGAATGAGTTTAGGGTGATCTCTGTGCCCTGCTGTCAGAGTGATATTGATGTAAAGTGAAAGCCCTTGAATATCTGTTCTTAGATCATCTTAGGATCAGAAAGAAGCCTAGACAAATTGGGTAAGAAAACCAGCCACAAAGACTTGGGTCCTGCTCCACAGGAACAGTAGACTTCATTAGCAGCTTCCTTTCCAAGATCAACACAAGAGGGGTGTTGGAGAAAAGTACAATATTTCCAACTTAAAATACCAGCCGGTTGCCTAGGAAATAGATGATTGCAAAGAGCATGGGCATGGAAATGAGACAAAAAATCCCACAAGCCCTGTTTATACTTCGTCAACAACACCCCTCCATTGTATTTACTGTGGACATTCCAGCCACCTCCCGGAGGTAATTCTTACTGGCTAACAAGGACTTTGGAACTGGGGATACTGCAGATTCCTCCTGCTGGCACCTTCCCACCTCCCGCTGGAAAGGGAAAATCTTTTAGAAGGTTTTATAAACAATGCAATCTAGTGAACTGAAGTGTGTCCCTTGATGCAGCTAGAACTGACCCTCCAGAAGGCATGAATGGTGATGATAGGTGACAGGAATTTTTCATGGCTGAGATAAGCAGTTGGGGCAGCTGATTATGGAGAGATTCAAGTTGCCAGGGAAGTGTTAATACACTTGATAGCACCCAACAATGGCCTACTGACTAAATTGCACTTTATTTTTAAAAATCAGCTGGCCCCTAGTTCCCAGCCAAACGTGGTACATAGGGGTGCCTACTCAGTGGCTCAGGATCCTTTCTCGATGTCCAGTGATCTGGCAGTTTCATGTTGCTTGGTAAACTGCTTGGTGTTCTATTATAATTCCTCCTAATATTTCTAATATGGCAAGGTCATGTTATGTCACCAAAAATGTCCCTTTGTTTATGCTCTTCAAAAGTAAAGATGGAACAACATGAATATGGAAAAGTGCAAGCACCACAAACCACAAAAATGTGTGCTAGTTCCTTTTGAAATTAATTTTAATTCCTTTCTTTTGCTTGGGGGAGGGCATTTGTGAAGTTCAGCAGAAAGTTGTGCTAACCAAAATACACATAAGATTTAAATTTAACCAGATCTATTTTCTATCTAGTTTGAGTTAACCAGATCTCTTACTTGTATTTATTTAGCTAGTCTGATGTGTCATCACTATTCTACCTAATCTCTTTTCATTAGGTGAACACCCTGTGCTAGCGATCTCTTGTACTTCTATCTTGGTCTTTATCTCACTGCCCTTCCATAGGCTATCTGGCTGGAACTCAAGGTTCATCCAAACTCCTCTGTCTCCAGAACTTTCTGCTCCACTAGTAAAGAAAGAGCTGGGCTTTACTGACCCTCACCAGCCTCCCCCTTCCAAAATGACCATAAAGTGAGGGCCAACATCCAGGGAATAGCAGCAATGTGTGCTTGGTAGACATGTCCTGTTTTGGAGCTTGTTGTTTTTAGTGTCTGGTATGTCATTTACTTGTTCACAGGTAGTTTCCTTGTTCTTCTTCCTGGCTGTGTGCAGTGACTTAGAGATTGGTGGGAAAAGTCTGTGGCCCAGCCTAAGGCATGTATTAGCACAACAACAACTAAATAGCAAAATTGTGACACCCTGTCTCCCTGGAGGATTCCCTGGGGATAGAATTTTGGCATTAGTTTTTGATTTTCAGAAACTCTTTGCTGAGAGCCTGGTATGATCAAGGGAAGACAAAATGGGAAATAAGGACCCAAAGCCTCTCTTTCTCTTCAACCTGCCATTCACTGTGAGGCAGGATTTCTAGGAAGAAGCCTAGAGGCCCTGGGAATATACCTCACTTGCTTATAAAGATCATCGTGTCAATTGAAGAATATGTTCATTGCCTGCATTACAAGCTCCTACCAATGTCTTTTCTCTCCTTCAGCTTGACCAAAGCAGATCCATTAGCAAGAAATAGGCTTGTATGCCTAGCCTTTTTTTGGCATTTTGAATCCATAATTTCTTCGGGTATGGATCTGTGTTTTACAAACTAACAATGGGACATTTGGTCTGATGAGAATATTTGAAACTGGGAACTCTCTCAGAAAGTTCAGGAACACACAGACATTGTGTAGACCATCGCTGAGTCACTCCACAGATCAGCAAGCCATCTAAGTCATTGCCCCTGCTGGCAGTCCTTTGTAGGAAACTACATGTCTTTAGTAAAAAGTGAATTTAGGCAAATTCTTCACAAAAGTCATAAATAACACTTATTTGTTATAAAAAAAAAAAAAAATTGCACCCCCCCAAATCTTCCTCCCCCAACTTCACAGAAATAGACATCTTGAAAAAGAAAGCCCATTTTTCAAATACAGATTTGTTTGGAACACCTGAGAGTGTGAGCCCTGAGGGGGGTCAGATTTCCAATTGTTCCTGTTTTAAACCTGGCCAGGTAGCTCCTCTGTCATATAGCCTGCAGCAAACCCTGCCTCCCTTATTAAGATCTTAATTACAGATGCAGTTCAGTTGTTGCTGAAGGAGAGGAATTTCTTTTGCTCTGAACTGCTTCTGTTTTTTGGCATGGTAGGTGTAATCATGATGAGATCATTTCTCATTTGTTTTCCTTTCCTGAAGGAATTATTTTGGGGGAGGAGAATGATTAAGAGAATTTTATGAGCTCATCAGAGTACCATTCCTAACTGTGCTCCAATGGTACAGAGATGTTTCTTCTGAAGAATCAGAGTATACAATATATTTAATTCCATTTTATAACTGGAGAAACGAGGCACCAAAGGCAGGGATTATATTGTTAGTTTTTCAATCAAGGACTGGAGCCAGGCCCTTCAGATTCACTCTCGGCACCCTTTCTCCATTCAGAGTTTCTCTTTTTTATTTTATTTTATTTTTAAAATAATTTTATTGAGAAACAAATAGCAATGAGACAGTTTCAAAACTGATTAGTAGGACAGTTTCAATAATAAATGCATTGCATATTGTTGTCTTGTGGTTATTCATTGTAAAGATACAGACATGACATCCCATCCACAAACACCATTAACACAAATCTTTTTATTCATTGAATTAAGAGAATGTAGCTGTATATCTATCCTACCTATTTTGAATATACAAATACAAAATGGTCATTCATTTGTATCCCCGTTTTTTGTTTAGTTTTGTCAGAGAAGGGTATTCCATTGTCATTTAAATATTATAGGTGCATGAATTCAGCAAAATATTCCAATATAATCTGGTAGTCCATAATAGTAGTGGGTTGTCCACAGGACTGGCAATGTCAGAAGTTGTTGACATAAGCCTTTTACAGCTCCACATATTAATATGGCCTTACTTTTTATACCTCTTTTTATACTTTTCTGCTGAATGGTTAAGACCAAGATAAAGCAAGACCTATGTAACAAGAAATGTAATTTTTGTACCTGATAAGGTCAGTCAAGTCCCCTCAGGATTTATCCTGTTACCCTGTACCCCACTTCGTAGATCCTTTGTCAGTGTCAGCCATGTGGATGAGTCACGGCCCTGCTTAACCAATTTGCTCTCTATGAAAGCCTGAGAGAATGTTTTCTCTCCATGGGACTCTCCTTAGGATCACTCTACATCGTCAGTCACATTTCTCTGTGGCCCCATAATCTCCTTGATCAGAAAATTTGGGACACAACTGAGTATCCAGAGTTTCTCAATCTGAGCACAATTGACCCATTGATCTGGTTAATTCCTTAGCTTTGGGACATCCTATGTACTGTCAGGCATTCTTCAGGGACTCCAGCCTCTATATCCTAGGTGCCAGTGACACACACATTCTGTGACAACCCAAAAATGTCTCCAACTATTACCAAAAGTCCCATGGTGGACAAAACCTCCACTACTTGAAAACCACCATGGTTCTAATCTTTTCCACTTCCTTCTGCTTAAAATTAATTATCTCATTGGTTTTATGTGATGGAAGCTCAAAAATATCTCCAAGAAAGTATTTGCCAGAATTTTATCCTGACTGAGGTCAAGCTCAACTAACAGGTCTTAACCAAAAAGTAACTTCCTCTTCTAGGATCATTACCAGTTTGTTCATATGAATACTAAAAATACTAAGCAGCTTAAGATCTCTCTCAAATGTAAAACCCTGAAACTATCTCTAAAACTAGCAAGTCTAGACATATTTCTAAAACCCTGGCACTTCAGGAAGCTGAGACAGGAGGGCAGTAAGTCCAAGCTCCACTAGCGCAGCTTAGTAAGCCCTTGTGTGTGACCTGGTGCAAAGGCCCTGGACTCAATTCCCACTACTGCAGGAAGAAAGAAAGAAAGAAAGAAAGAAAGAAAGAAAGAAAGAAAGAAAGAAAGAAAGAAAGAAAGAAAGAAAGAAAGAAAGAAAGAAAGAAAGAAAGAAAGAAAGAAAGAAAAAAGAAGGGAGGGAGGAAAGAAGGAAGGAAGGAAAAGAAAGAAAGAGAGAGAGAGAGAAAGAAAGAAAGAAAGAAAGAAAGAAAGAAAGAAAGAAAGAAAGAAAGAAAGAAAGAAAGAAGGGAGGGAGGGAGGGAGGAAGGGAGGAAGGAAGGAAGGAAAAGAAAGAAAGAAAGAAAGAAAGAAAGAAAGAAAGAAAGAAAGAAAGAAAGAAAGAAAGAAAGAAAAGAACTCCAAGAGGCATTTCTCTCCACACATCTTAAGCTTAGAACATGCTAGAACTATACCATTAAGAAAGCTATTTTATTCTCATAAACGGGTGTAGGACAGGCACATGTAAGAGCTTGTCTATACACCCAGGCATTAACAATTGCTTTGAGGATGGCTTCTATTCCATTAGCTCCTGCCATTTTCCTTCTCTTGCAACAGAGAACCTACAGCTTCTAAAAGTTGGTCCACGCAGCTGGCAAGGATGGTGCACACCTGCCAGTCAAGTGTGTGGATCCTGGTTTTACAACTTCTTGAGGAACTCACAGGGGCAATAGATAATGGCAGTCAGGAACTAAGCTCAGGCCAGGTGTCATCTAAAACTGCTCCACCAAGGGGCAAGACCCCCTGGTTTCCTCAGCTGGCTTCTGGGACACAAGCCAGGCTTGTGGGCTGCTGTTGCTGGGTGGGTTTGTACAGGAGGGATTGGTTCAGGCTGCATACTTTGGTGCAGGAAAGGAAGATAAATGGGAATATAAAGCTAGAAAATCACTGCCTTTTTCAAGAGCCTTACTGTCACTTGTGCATTCTGACTTTTGAGAAGGGTATCATTTTTTGAAATATCCCATAATAGAGCAGATTAGAGTTGCCTGCTTCTTCAGAACTTCATTCTCATTTCTCTTCCCCAAGTACCTGGATGTTGGAGGGACTTGTCTAGACAGGCAGATAGATATGATCTGGTGCCAGCACTGCAATGCTGGATGAAGTCCAGATGGTTGTTCTATCGTTAACAAAACCTATCTTCTGCAAGAGTGGGTGTCAGGCCTTCGTTGCTATATGGTGCCTGTCAGATTTATCTGAGGACAGAACCCTGAAAAGAGTTCATGCCTATCCCATGTTTTTGATCTTCTGCCAATATTCTGTACTGACAGCTATCAAAACCAGGCAACCTGGTACAGATGCTTATAAACTCCAAGGGTTAGTAACAACAGTGCTGAATTTGAAGATGCACAAGATTCTCAGGAAGGGCATCAGGTGGGAAAGGGGAGTGTAGACTAAGAGCAGGACCAGATGCTATCTCTGACCCTGCCATTAATCTAATGAAAGTCCCCCTGATCTATAAAACAAAAACACTGGCCTAGAATAGGCCCTTCTTACTTTAAAATACTACTTCAGTCATTCTTCCAAAGCCATGGATGACTTCTGGTTCTGATACCCATAAGAACACACATGCTTTTCTACCTTATTTAGGATCCTTAGAAAATAATTAACTAAATCTTTAAATCTCAAAGACCACAGATCAGTGGAAAATTGAAACCTGAAGACTGGTGGAAAACTGAATAACATGAAGATGCAGAGAGAACTCACAATTCTCATGTAAATGTTGTGGTCATAATCAGGGTTTAGAAAATGCATTTTTCAGAAAATAAAAATTATTGGCTGAAATACCAGGTGCAAGAGGAGTCTTTCATGGTGAAGGCTGAATGTGGGTTGTGGGCAGGTAGAAGTCATGAGAAGCAGGACCTTTTCCTATTGTCTCAGTGGGATAATTCAGATCACCCATTGGAAAGTGTATCAAAATGAAACGCACTTTAACCACTGTTACTGAGAAAATACTCAGGTCAGACCTGACTTCTAATTACTACCTTGAAAGTTTCATGTCTGCTATTTAGGAATGTACCTGAAGACAAAACCACTCAGGAGGAGGAAAGGCTTATTTTGACTCATGGTTCCTGAGGCTTCAGTCCATGGCTGGACAACTCATTGCACTTAGGCCTATGTGAGACAGAACCATCCTAGTGGAAGGGAAGGTAGAGAAGGGCAGCCAAGAAGGAAAACAAACAGGAAAGAACCAGAGGGAGAGAGAGAGGAAGGGGCCATGGACCATCCCAGGGCACAGCCTCCAGCGTCTCTTGTCCCCCAATGGGGCCCCCACCTCATCTAAGAGCTCATTCATAGAGGTTCACATCCTCATGATCCAGTCTCCACTCCACACCCAAAACATGAATCTGTGGAGGGCAGTTCATATTTAAACCACAACTGGACCCACCTCAAACAACTGGACATCCCAGATATTCAGACACCAGCCTAGGTATAAGCGGAGTACGCCAAGAAGCAGACTCCCAACACTTGTAGACACTCCCTGTTGTCAGGCCAGAACTATCTCTTTTATCCCCCTATATCCCAAGGTGACAAGATTGAAAAGCAGAAATGTGGCTAAATGGTTTGTGGGTTCTCAAGCCAAAACTGACTTCTGTCAGCATGCACAGAAGCACAAGAGCCTTTCTCTCTCTCTCCCAGCCTGCCCCAGGACTGACCTCAGTGCTGGTCGTCTTTCAGCCACTTCCTTTAGGACTGATTTCCTTGACAAAGGCCATTTCCGTTAGCGAGTCTGTTTCTCAGGGTCTGTCCTCCATGACTGTGTATGCTTGCATGGGAGTCCACCGGAGTCTAGGGCTAATGTTTGTGGGGGGTGGGCACAGGAAACTCATGTCATCAAGCATGGAGCAGCCCTGAGGCCTTGGCAAGATCTCCTGTATAAATATAGAATGAGGTAAAAATAATAAGAGGAAGCCAGGCCATTGATGGTGCTATCCGTCTCAGTGAGTGACACACCAGCCATTGTGTCTCTTCAAAGAACAGAGTGAACAGTCATGGAAATTACACGTCACACCTCTCTGGGTTGGAAGAAGCAGATAATTTTCCTGGCAGGACAAGCAAGAAGCTTTCATGACATTTTGATAGCAGTGGGAAAAACAAAAAAGGATGGGAGGCATTAGAGGGGGGCAGAGAGGTAGAAGTCGCTGTGTCACCTGTCTCTGCACTGCTCCTTCTGGCCCACTGTACCATATTTTTTCCCACTCCTCAGGCACTGCCTGAGAACCAGGAACAGCAGAAGCGAAGTGTTTTGGCAAAGAACATAAATGGTGCTCTGTCACCTACCACCAGATGCAGATTGCCACTCCAAAGAGAAAGACAGCCCTTTAAAGAGACCATTGTGTTTTGTCTTGCCCTGATGGTCAGTTCCTCCTGGCTTTCCTGTTTGCTCAGTAGTTGTGAACTCTGGATTCAAGGGGGGGAGGGGTTGGGCTGTCCAACCTGCGTCATTATCCTGTTTAAACAGGGAGGGGCAGGCCTTTCCTGCCTGCTGGCTCCCATACTCTGCCAGTGAAGCTCAAGAGACAAGTGACTTGACCACGACATTTATCTTTGCGCTTAGTTAATCTACCTTCCGTACTTCCACCTGAAGGCTTTAAGCAAGTGTCCTGCTAAATTCTCTAGAAAAAGTTTTAACCTCCCTGCAGAGAAGCAGAGTGTCGGAATCCATTTCAACTTAGCAGACATAGTATGAGTGTGTATTTTGTTTCAAACACTGGGCTAACATTCTGGAAATGCAAAAGGAATGAGATAGAATCCCTGCTCTGAAGTTTCACAGCCTGAAGTGGGGCCATCCAAGCCAAGCTGCAAAGAAAGGCAGAGAACCAGATAGATTTCGGAAAGCTGATTCTTGTGGTTATATAGAAGATAGATTTTTAGTGGCATGAGGTTAAATTCAAGAAAACAAGGTGGGCAATAATTTCTATGCTGGGGAGGGAGCTGCAAAAGGTGATCAAGGAGGAGCGACAGTAGGAGGATCGGCAGAGCCTGTTGATGGATTTCAAGTTATGGAAAGACTCAGAGAAGCCCAGGCTCCTGCCTGTGGCTGCATGCTGTATGAACAGGGAGGTGAAGCCAGGCAGAAGTTCTTTGCAAATGGTGAGTTACAGACTCCATGACCACAGCTCTAACTAAAAAGGTCCTTTGGTTAGATACCCTGTAGTTAGGCAACTGGGGAAGGGAGTGCGGGTTTAGCTGTGTCCTAATGCCCTTGCAGTGAAGAGCTTTGTGTAGAAAGGTGCAAAGGAGAGATTCCTTGGACATGATCTGATAGAAATGGGGAAGCAGTCTGTGGTGGAGCAGGGGGTGCAGGCTCAAAAGGGGGGAGCCAGAAGTGGTGCTGTGAAAGCCAAAAGAAGAGTTTTTAGAAAACTTGGTGTAAGGATCCACACAAGATGGGGTTTAGGACCCTAAATACCAATATCCAACCCTGAGTAGAGCAACAACTTTTCTAGCATGTATATTTGACTTCCCAAAATGCTGTCCTGATTCTGAGGTGGCGGTAGGAGGCCTGGTTACTGATTCCAGGCCTCAGACTTTCTTGCCTGGCAAGTTGGCAACTCATTAACTTCCTGAGCCTCCTTTTCTTATTAGTGAAGTTACAGAGGTGGACTCTGATTGTTTCAGTCCCCTCCATTCAGGTCCTGTGCCCTACCCCAACCCATCTGCCCTCGCTGCCTCTAACTGCCAGTTGGGAGGCTCACCTCCAGGTGGGTATAGAATTACACAGCGCTCTTATCTCTCCTTGATTTGTTTCTGCATTGACCTTTCCTCCCCTGGAGATAAATATCCAAGGGTCTGCCAGGTTGACAAAGAGTAGAGATCTTGAATAGACAACTGCTGCTCTGGGGTTTTTCTAAAATAGTCAGGTAATCAGCTTCTGACTTTGTGGCCTCAAGGACTTTTGCTCTAACTGACAACATTCCTCCTTTCCCACTTGGTGGAAGAATTAACTCTCCATCTGCCTACTTAGGCAGGCACAGTCTTGAGTGGGAGTGGGAGTAGCTGTATTCCAGGCAAAGTGAATTTGTATTTCATCTTACTGAGCCCTTGGCCCAACAGCAAGTATTTTCAAAAGTTGAGCTCCTTATTTGTAGTTTTGCATAGTGATATCCTCAACCCTATCTTCATTATTACTATTATGTCGCCTCCAAAAGTCTCTGGTTTCATTGTTGTTTGCAGGGATACATAATGGCATCTTTAATGCTTGACTGAAAAGCTAGAGGAGGCAGTCAGTGGGAAGCTTGGAGGCCAAGGGCCATCCACCAAAGAAAATAAGATAAGAGCTCATCAGAGCCTGCTAAGTCTCTGGCTTGTTGAAGCAACTTCTTTTAAATTAATTCATTTAAACCTCTAGCAAACTCACAAGACAGGCACAAGAAGGCAGAGGCCTTCTGTGTAGAAGGGTGGCTTAGTGCAGAAATTGCTTCTCTCTAGGCTGCTCTACAGAGGTTGAGTAACACTGAGGTTGAGATGGCCATCTGCATGTGAGCTGGTGTGTGGCTGGTGCCACGGGAGGTCCTGCTGTCAGCAGCCACATCAAGCTTCTGCATACAGATCCCCTGGCAGTGGGGACAGCTAGTCGGGAGAACTTGCTGCAAGGCTCACTTTAGCACAGACCAGAGGCCCTGCAAACCACCAGGAGCAGCTTCTGGGGCTCTGGGAGACAGGAGTATGCAGCTTCCCAGGTGAGGCAGGTTACTGGGACAGAGACAAAGAGCCTCCAGCAGGACTCCCAGGGATTTCTATCTGCCTCTAATCAAGCCCAGCCTGGCGCTCTCCTCAGAGCCTGTGGTGTTCATCAGAGTTGGAAGTGACCCAGCTCCAAATGCCACCCTGATTTCTGCTGATTGGGTCTGTAGCCCTCTGCCTGTCCACTGTTTGCTGTTTCTTTCCTTTCCCTTCTCCACAGCCAAGATAACTTCACAGCATCAACCCTTGGCTTCCATACGCCTGGCCTCGACTTGGTGACTTCTGATTTCCTCTAGGGCCCTCCTTACCAGCCATCCCCAATTATTGTGAATGGGCGCAGGAGAAAAAGACAGAGACCAGAGTGGCCAGAGTCGTCTGGCTCTCCGGGCACATACTAGCTGGATGGAAGCATTTCCCTGAGATCATTTTGGTACAAAGGACCAGAACTTTGTCCTCTGTAACTCTATGGTCTGTCTTTTAAATTAATGAACACCCAAAGATGGAAGAGACATAGGAAATTTTAGGACCATGACACATTCTGAAGTGGTTCCACCAACCAGGGCAGGCTGTCACATTTGTATCTTTCTGAAGGTGCACTTTTCCACTGTTAGAGGGCTCCCTAGCAAGCAACTGCCAAGTAAAGCTTTCACCTGAAACATAAACTCCTCAGTTTCCTTTTAGCTTTCCTTACTGTTCAGCAGGGAGACACAGGATTCCCAGATCTCATCATTCCTGAGTATTTCAGTCCTCCTCTGAAAGTCCCTCACACTGAAAGCCTCCCAGGACTGGCACTGTGGCTCTGTCACTTTTCCTCACATTAAGTAGCTGCATTGACTGACAGGATCCTGGTGAACAGTGGTGGAATTGGACCTCTTCCCAAGCCCGACCAGATGGCAGATCCCGCACACGCACCCGGCCACTCCATAAGAGACAACAGCCTGCAGTGCTAGTCCTGTGGTTCAGGGCCGAGCACAGAGGCAACAATAGATGTGTGTCCATATTAAAGAAATGAAAAACATGAGGCTGAAAGAGCAAGTGCACATTTCAAGAGAAGAAAACAGGGGGCCAAATTCCAAATAAAAACAGCCCCAAATTCCACAAATACGTTATGGTGTGTAATGAAGCCCCAAGCATGCTCCAGCCAGTCGGCAGTTCTTTCTTCCATAAATGACCCCACTGCGATGACATGAAGGGCATCCAAACATTTTAACGAAGCACTGGAGAGATCGCTTCTCATTTTCCGAGTGCCTGCAATGAATTTACAATGTAGCCTGACTTCTCCATGCACTGGGAAGGGGCAGGCGTGCGGTAACGGCAGCCCGCGTGCTGGGAACCGTTCCTAACGCCAAGAAATGAAATCTGAAGAGCCTTTGAAGGCCTTCCAGGAGCGTCAGCACGTACTGCCTGCCCACTCTGCTGAATGCCTACTTTGGCTGTCCTCTTAGGACTGAATGTGCCAGACAGGCCTTTACACAAAGAGGGAGAGTGTTTGGGGTCCATGGAGAGGGAAGCAGGGTCTTTCAAATGTGAATGGCAGAATTCAAGAAGTGGTTGATAAAGTGGCAGAAGGAGGAAGGGTCCTCAAGAGAGGTAGGAGAAAAAGATCAAATGAGAAACAGTGGCATCTACCTCTGGCTTTCCCCTGTCAAGTAGTGCGACACCAACGACTGTCACACTACGCCCACACACAGGCATCATGCCACGTCTGTACGTCTTGCCTGTCAAGTCCCCCATACCAAAAGGCGTCTTGACTACCTGCAAATAAGATTCTTTAAGCCCTGCCAAGGCACATAGAAGTGTACTTTTGTTTACATTCCAACACTTCATATAAATGTTATTTCTAGTGCATTATTTGGGGTTTTCTTTGAGTCTTTTTACCTCAATGTATGGAAAGAACCAAGAGAAATGGCCACTGTGGTACCTCTGAATAGCCTGGAATATTTTTCCCCTTATGCTCACTTTTAAAAAGGAAGAAAACTGTTTTGTGTAGTGAACCATTCGCTAACTCTTTAGCAGCTACTCATAATTCCTTGGCACAGTGTCAACCCCTAGAGGAAAGAACTTTTCTGGTGTTTTGAGGTTTTCCGAGGAGGCATACTGAAGTCAGCGGTGGCAGGCGCAGTATGTGTGTATCTGTCTTTTGTCTGCACCATCTGTTTTTCTCCTTCTAGGTTATTGTTCAGGTTCCTCTTCATTTTTTCCAGGAAGTGTTTCTCTGCCTGAGAGCTTGGGCTCTAGGTGTTGAAGGGACTGAGCTAACATTCTAACACCGTTTTCTTCTGTTCTTTCCTTCCTAGAATCTTATGGCAAGGGCTTTATATGACAATGTTCCAGAATGTGCCGAGGAACTGGCCTTTCGCAAAGGAGACATCCTGACTGTCATTGAGCAGAATACTGGGGGTCTAGAAGGATGGTGGCTGTGCTCCCTACACGGTCGGCAAGGCATTGTCCCTGGCAACCGGGTGAAGCTTCTGATTGGTCCCGTGCCGGAGGCCCCCTCCAATCATGAACAGCCTATGTCTGGACCCAAGCACCAGCCCTTCGACCAACAGATGCTCTACCAAGTGCCAAACTCACAGGCAGCATCTCGAGACACTGTCTACCAAGTGCCACCTTCCTACCAGAATCAGGGAATTTACCAAGTACCCACGGGCCACGCTGCTCAAGGACAAGATGTGTATCAAGTGCCACCATCACAGAGAAGCACTGGGGGCACCAATGGTTCTCACTTAAGTAAAAAGGTAAGTGACTAACTGGAAATCTGTTACATTTGGAACAATAGAAATGTTCCCGAAACAGTACTGTAAAGCACCCAAATGTAAATATAGCCAATGTCCTAATTCCAGCATCATTTTTACATCATTTGGCCCTTCCTCAATCAAAACAATTCCTTGAATTACCATGTGCTAAGTTTTATTTATCTATAGTTAAAGTTCCTGTGTCATTCTGGGTCATACTGGGTCATAAAATTATTTCAGTCCCTTTTTCTGATACATGTGTTTCTAGACCTGAATTCTGTTCTCAAATAGCCTCCAGTACTTTCTGTTTCCTCCTGGAGTCATTCAAGGCACCTCATCTTATATAAGCACAGTGATGCAATAAGGATCCCCACTGGCCCAAAGCTGAATCATGACCCCATTGGCATGGCAGGACAAAGAACCTGCCAAAAGTAGAGGGAGACAAAAGCTGAGAGTAGCT
The DNA here is from genome assembly GCA_004027165.1 of Ctenomys sociabilis. NCBI lineage: Eukaryota > Metazoa > Chordata > Mammalia > Rodentia > Ctenomyidae > Ctenomys > Ctenomys sociabilis. The sequence continues at coordinate 55,974 of PVKA01001867.1, read as the reverse complement.
CATGCACATAAGCCCACTCGAAGATTCTAAACTGAAATTTGAATTCATCTAAAACACATATAGTAAGGGCTTTGGAAAGGACCCATGTGCTTGAAATAATTCTTATAATAATCCCCAGAGCAGGGTGTGAAAATATTGAAGTCTGGATACTTAGGAAGACTAAAATTAAAAAAAAAAAAAATGAAGACATAACAAGAGAATGGTGATGCATTGGTCAGCTTTCCATCACTATAACCAAGTATCCAAAGCAGTTAACTTTATGTAACAAAATGGTTTATTAAATTCAAGTGTTTTCACTATTCATGGCCATGGCACTGGTATTGGCTCAGTTCACACAAAGGCTCTCTCAGCTTCTAGTCACTTCATGAGGGAGATGCACATGTGTGAAAGAGCTTAATCACCAAACATGAAGTCAGAAAGAGAGGATGGGCCCCACAGTCCTTTCTGAGGACACGCCCTCAAAAGGCCTAGCACCACCCACCAGGCCGTACTTCCCATAGCACCACCTTGGGATCCAAGCCTTTAATCACAGTAGACCCTTAGGGAATACTCAAACTGTAGCAGGTTGGGTGCTCATCCATACTCTTTATAATCCCCAATACTTAAAAATTTAAGATAAATAGAAACGTGTTAAATGATGACTGCTGAACAAGCTAGTACATTTTCTATGCTAGTGACACAGTGATGAATTAAAAAGTGAACTGAGCTACACTGCTTACATGAAAATACAATAGTGTCAGGTAGATACCCATGCAATGAAGAAAATAATACCAGTGGATCTATGGATATATGGTATACAAAGCCAAGATTGTGCACATTACAAAGGAGGTTTTATTCCTTAATTCACTAGCAAGTTCCAGTGAGTCTAAGTTTGGTATTAAGAATGACCTCAGGGCTGGCCAAATTTCTCAGTGGATTAAAGTGCCTGCAAACAGGTGCTGGAGCCAGAGGTTCGATCCCTGCCAGCTCCACCCCCTAGGGTGCTCTGAGACAGCAATTGAGACTGGGCGTGATGGTGCACATGTATAATCCCAGCTCTTAGGAGGCTGTAAACAGGCAGATCACTAGGAGTCCAATCTAGTAGTGAGACCCTGAACACCCTGTAGACCTTTCCCTAAAATAGAAAAAAGAAGAATGGCCTCATTTAATAGAGCAAGAAATTAGCTCCAAGATATAACAAGAAGGATAGCTTTGATACCATGCAAAGCTCGCTGCCACTCAGAACACTAGTAGACGTGCCTTGCCTCAAGGAAATCCAGTCTGAAGGCTGAACTTACAAATCATGTAAATTAGGCCATATCTACTTCCATGATACTAGAATTACTGTTGGGAGAAAAAAAAGTAGAGACTTATTGTTGGATTCCTTTCAATAACAAAACCATGAATAAATACATTTTCTGATTATCTTTTATACAAAAATGTGTTGCCACAAAACACTTCTCCAGGGCACATACCCTGCGTACGTCCGTGAGAAGTTCAGGAACCAGTGGCCAGTGTTCCGGCCCGTATTTCTAGGGCAGCAGTCCATGGTCATAGCCTCGACCTTTCAAGGTCCTTCTTACCCCAGGGATTTCAGATGCAGAGGAAAAGCCAAACCTGGCCTCCAGTGCCAGAGGGAAAAGAACAGTTGCAAGGTGTGACTATAAATAAGTAACTGCTCTCATTCTTAGTCTTGATTGCTTTCACCTTAAAAATAGCTCTCCCTCCCAGGGGGCTGCGCTGGTACCAGGAACAGACAGGGAGCCCAGAACAGGAAATGCTTGGCTGAAAGGTGGTGGGCCCAAACTTTCCTCACAGTTTATTTTGGCAGCAAGGTGGCATGTTTTTCTTTTTAGACTCAACCTTTTCAGAGAAGTCTTGAAACTTCAGGCTCCTTGCCTTGTGCAGTAACCGCGCTGTGGAGTCCGAGGGCAGACACTGACCAGCCGGCTGTCTGCTTGCCTGAAGTCCAGAGGCTGGGCTGCCGGCTGACTCTCAGGGACTCACACTCTCTGTGCATGATTTCCTTAAGTCTCTACTCAGAGAAAGTTTTTTGTGTAACAAAAGGCAGGCCAGTGCCAGTGGCACCCAACTTCCAGAGCAGATTGCGCCACCCTGCAGGGGTCACCCGCGGAGTAAAAGCAGCCTGGAGCAGGAGCTTGGAGCAGCTGAGGTCTTGAGTGGCATCGAGGCCGGGAGGGTGGGGTGCAGACTGGTCCTGGTTCTTTCCCTGCCCAATGCAAAAGCTTTCCACAGGACCCCCGAACTCCCCTCCAATGCAGTCAAGTGTTCATGTGTCTCTAGGATACCTAAGCTCCGCCCACCTCTCCCGGACCACGGGATCCTGCTCCCACTCCCTCCTTTATCTTTTTCTTCCTCCTCCTGCTTTTCTTTCTTCTTCCTTTTCCGTTTCTTTTTGTTCTCTCTTTTCCCTCTTCCCTTCCTGCCATAATTTCCTCCTTCCGTCCTTTCTTTATCCCTCACCTCCTCCTTCCCTCTATTTCTCTCTCCTTCCTTCCTCCATCCTTGTTTTCTTCCTTTCTTTACTACTATAAATGATTTAGCTGCGAGCATTGATGTTGATTCCAATTAGTGCTTTAAACACTCCTGCCCCGGTCCTTGCATAGCACCTTCTCAGGGGTTGGGAGAGTACGGATGCCCGAAGCCGAGGCCAAGAGACCCTCTTGGCACAGCACTGTGTATGCTGCTGTTTTTGTTCTGCTTTGCCTTATTTTGCATTTACTTTTAGCAGTCTGACGAGACTGGCAAGTAAAGCAGTTTACTTCTGATCTCTTTCCGTTAGTTTTCTTCTCTGCCTGGCTCATTTGCTGTTCTAATCTGTCATCTGTAAATTGATGGTAAACCTGGAACTAGATGTTCCTGGGGGTTTAAGCTGCTGTTCTCAAAAGCTACTCAGAAAGAAAATGAGGAGGCCAGAGACCTTGTTCTGAATCACTCCAGTGTAGACTTAGAATTCTAACGAACACGAGTCACCCCCAGAGGTAGAGACGGTGAGCCTGACCCAGACACACCGAGGCCAAGCCCTTCTCTCAGATTCTCATGCAGTAGGTTGAGGGCAGCCAGTGCTCAGGAATCTGCATTGATGGAACCCTCCTAGTAGTCAGTGGGAGGTGACCCAGGATTATGCTGAGAAATGCTATAAAAGGGCCATGAAGTTCACTTGGAAATGTTCCAATCTGATTGGGCTTTGGGACTTTCCATACTTCAGAATTCCCTCCATGCTGCTGCAGGCTTGGGCTTCTAAAGAGTTATTCACTACAGTTGTTTTTTTTTTTTTTTTTTTTTTTTTTCTGCCAATGAATCATTTAAGTTAAAAAATAAAAAGTCAGTGAATTCTGTTGTCATTTCAGCTTTGCTTTCTGGGAAACTCCGACCTCCACCCACCCTGCTATTCTCACTGTCACACTGACAGTGACACATCACTTCCAAAGTCAGTACCACACACACACACACACACACACACAAGCACCCACTCCTCAAGGCAGGGGGCCATCTTAGCTCCTGGGACAGCCTAGGCCCCTGGCTTTGCTTACCATCTAGTTCTGGGTCTCCTTGGCTGTGTGTCTCTCAAGAAGTTACTGCTCCTCTCTCAGCTTTGTAAAAAGGGGATAACCTTGTTCCCCTCAAGGGAGAACTAAGTGGAATAGTACATAGAAAACACCGGCCACCATGCCCAGCAGGGTGGAGGCTTCCAACCGGAGCTCCCAAGCTCGCTGCGCTGCCCTGCTCAGGCCTGATGTGGCCTGCCCTGGCCTTGCTGTGCCTCTCACTGTACGCTGACCAGGCCCTGTGCCCTCCCCCTGGCCCATCCCACTCTCTGCTCTGCAGGAATTCAGTGGAGGGTGGAAAAGATCTCTCCAAATTTGCTGGGAATCATACCCACCGACATGTTTACTTAATTTCATTGCTCTTTTCTACTCTGGGTTTTCTGAGCAGGGCCATTTTCTCTATTAGGCACTGTAGGCAGAATGCCCAGGGCCTGTGAGAATATTTGAGAGTTGAATTTAAAAACAAAAAACGAAAAAAAAAAAAAAAATGACTTTGGCTCGAAAACATGAAATGCAAAAGCTGCAAATTAGGAATTGGACAAAAGCTGAGGAAACACCAGATCAATTTCATTAATTGTTATATTTAGGGCTTACAACTATTCCATTACCTCTGAGAACAGTTTTGTAAGTCAGTTTTCTCCCTTCACAGTGTTTTCTCAATATGCACCTCGATTGCCAAGAACTCACAAGCAATTCTAACTCACGTGAGTCACGGCCAAATCATTTGAAAAGCTGTATTAAAAAAAAAAGAAAAGAAGCTGTCAATATTTTAAAAGCAAAAAATTCTACTTACGATGGGAGTTTGATTCAGAATGGAGCCTCCACATGCCCAAAATCGAAAGGTTAAAACCCATCTCATGGGGCTGAGGAAATAAATAGCTTGGCTGTCTAAGCACCTGCCTGGCAAGAGCAAAGACCCAGGTTTGATTCCTGGTACTGAATGCCTGTAATCCCATTGCTGGGGAGGCTGAGACAGGAGTTTCACTATGAGTCAGAGCTGTGCAGTGAGACCCAGTACCAAATAAATAAATTAAATATTAAAAAAAAATTTTTAAACCCACCTCATTTCTCAGCTTCAAAGTCCTGTGAACTACCAACCTGCTTGTGCTGTCCTTATACTCAGTCCATTTAGAGAATTATATGTTCTCTCTCATGTTTTTTGGACCTGATAGTTTTTTGCTTTTTTTTTTTAAGACAGGATTTCACTATGCAGTTCAGGCTGGTCTTGAACTCACTATGTAGCCCAGGCTGGCCTCAGACTCACAGCAGTCCTTCTGCCTCAGCCTCCTGAGTGCTGGTATGAAGGCATGTGCCACCACGCCCAGTCAGGCTTGTTGGCTTTCATTCTAACTGGTAGTATTAGATTTGCCCTGCCTCTTTCTAAAGATCAGTTTAGGGCTAAACTGTAGCAGGAGCCATGACTTCTTCTGCTACAGGTTAATCACATAGACACGCATGGCACATGGATAACCATGAATGGGCAAAGGAGAAGCAAGAGGCCAGTGAAGTTAACCTTTAAGCTAACCACCAAAAGGTGGTTTTGATCTTATCACCCACCCACCATCACACTGTTCAGAGCTACCGGCCAGATCATTCCCACGTGCTGTGACAGCCGTCAGAATACACAGCAGTTTCCTACCAGCAAGGCCTCTGAGAAAGTTACCACCTATTTTCGGTAATCCCAGCTATGTACAGTAAGTGTGCACCTGAAGCGAACTGTGAGCGATGTAAATTGGGCTGGGCCCAGGGCCTAACTCTGGTACACTTTGCCCATTATTGATGAAAGGTTAACTCTCTTATAGTCAGCTAGGGAGAAAAGCTAGACTTTCCTTTTCACATGCCATGGTTTATCCAGAATGTTTTACCCCCTCTAATCTATTTTGAACTCCTTTGCTTCTTTAAAACCAAGTGAAATATTTGTCACCTCTGTGAAACTTTCTTTCTGTACATTTGTTCTTTCAACCCTGGGGATGGAGTCCAAGGCCTCTAGCACGCTAGGCAGCACTCTGCTACTGAGCTCCACCGCAGGCCAGAGCTCTCTCCCTGCAGCCCAGGAGTTTCTTCCTTTTCTCTGATTCTAAAATGCACGGCACACCACATTGGCTTCAGGAGAGCGCTTGCCCCATGCGAGATACAGGGAAGCACTTAATTCTACTTAGCCATCTCCCCAGCCCTACTGAGCCATCGCCCTGGCCCCCACTCAAGAGACAATGGCCTGCCCTCCCTAAGCGGGAGCTGGCCTAGGCTGTGTAGCCCCTACCTCAAGGTAGCAGCATAAAACTCAAGTATATTAAGAGTAACCAGGACCGGGGAGAAGGCTCAGTAGAATAAGCACTTGCCTGGCAAGCACAAGGGCCTGAGTTCAATCCCTGGTTCTGCCAAAAAAAAACAAAGAAGAGTACCAAGACCCTGAAGGAGCATTTCCTGCCTCCCAGGATAGGACACAGCCACGTGTTGGCAGGAAATGAGTCAATGGTCTAGCCAGGCCTCTGGGACTCATTCCTGAAAGGTGATAGAAGAGCCAGAAACACCTTAGTTACAATGTCTACGCCTTTGTAGACACCGAGTCATCCCCAATTACACACAGACGCACCCCACACATGTACACAAACACAGACATCAAGCCTTTTTTGCTAAGGAACCAGACCTTCCTGGAGTAGAATTTGAGGCATTGCACAATCTGGTTGCCCACAGCAACCTACAGCTACCAGCCAACTAACTGCTATATATGTTAAGCAGCATAATTTGTCTACTCACAAGTACAAAATAGATTTAGAGGAAATGAAAGCTCCCAGAGAAGATAAACTCTGACTTCATCTCTCACTTTCTTTTGTTCCCTGCCTGTACACACACACACACACACACACACACACAGTGCCCAAAACATATTTTTACCTCCAGCTTCTCCACATATAAATTTAATAAAGTACAAATACATTTCAGAATCATGCATTTCTATATAAAGATAAATCTAGTTTAAATAAATTGGTTCTTTTTGCCTCAGAAGGGTGTTTGTAGGGCTTATGAACAACACTGAAATTTCATTTAAAATATCCTCCCTTGAGCATCAAGACGCATTGTACATCTTACACCAACGACGTGGAGGTCCTTGGGCACCCAAGGGCAGGTCTTGATGAGCTCACTCTGCAAATGAAAAGATCTCTCTCCAGACGGGCCATCCCTGCCAGTGGAATGAGCAAACAGTCCCACCTCCTCAGAAATGAACAAAGGTCCTTTCTGTTTGGTCAGTGCCTAAGTCTTCAAAAGCCTCCAAATTCAGTTGCATGTTGTTACAAAGCTCACAGATAATGCGTGTTTCTATGAGTGTGTTAGCAACTTCTCGGGAGCATACACCAAGCCAAACAGTGATTAACCTTCCTTCCTCAGTGACTTCATACTAAGGGACTGCGCTTATCAGAGGGAGTAGGTAGGATGGCCAGGCCAGCATGAAGCACAGCTGCGAGTGCAGTGCTCTATTTGTTAGGGGGAGAAAAGCATAAGTTTCCTTATTTTATTGAATGGTAGCACTGAGGTAGAATACTAGTTGGGCACATCTCTAAAAGAAGACTCAACTGAGTACATTATGCAAAATGCAGAACCAAAGAATGTCAGAACATCAGAAGCATTAGGCTCCAAACAGTTGAGCTCTAAGTTGGGTGGGTGGCACAAGTACTAATCCTAGTACTCCAGAGGCTAAGACAGGAGGACTGCCACAAGTTCAAGACTGGCCTGGGCTACATAGCCAGACCCTGTCTCAGAACACAAAAACAAACAGTTGAGTCTAAACCTAGCTGTCAAGACAATGTCTAGAGAGGCATGTACACCTGGTAAGAGGTGCAGGTGTGACACACAGGACAAAGGGTCTGTGTTAAAAGTCAGGTTTGATGCCAGTAACACTTGAGGAGAAAAAGGTGTCCACTCTTTAAAGGACCCCCTCACTGCACCTCTGTGTGATACAAAAAAGCCCTTAGCAATGCCATGAGTACATTTGATTTATAGGAATAATTTTTATATTTGGCTTCTTTCCTTCCTTCCTTCCTTCCTTCCTTCCTTCCTTCCTTCCTTCCTTCCTTCCTTCCTTCCTCATTGCTGGGGATCTAACTCAGGGGTACTTTACATTGAGCTACATTGCCAGGCCCTTTTATTTTTTTATTTAGCATAAGGACTCATCAGGCTGCCCAAGCTGGCCTTGAACAGCCTTGAACATGTGATTCTCCTGCCACTACACATGCTTAATATTTGGTTTTGTTAAAGTATAGCATGACTAAACAAACCATTGATTAGAGTAGTTTGCTTCACAGTTTTGCTGGCAATTGGCTATGTGACCTTTAGTGGTGTTAAATGGTTTACTTCTTCCACCTCATTCTGCAAGGTATTATAGATCTTGAGTGAGGGGTGACCTTAAAATATCTGAGCCCTTGCTCTGGGTGAGGGATGTTATGTCCCTGAATTTGTCTGACCCTACTGAACTATGCCTTCTAGCCTTCCCCTTGCAGAGGAAACATTCTGCTGACTCTGGCAAGAGCCACATCAGCTGGAGTCCATGCCTGCTGAACTCCAACACTAGTGATTTCTACATGCCAGCTACTGGCTGATGCTACCAAGCTCCAAAATAAGAGGGCTTGTTTAGACATGAGCAACCCCCGCTCCTCACAATCCTGCCTCTTCAAAAGCATCCTGTGGGCCAGAAGAATTAGTCATTGCACAAGGTGCCCACCTGAGATGCAGGGATTGGCTGAAATGTTGAGGGAGTCTGAGCTAAGAAATACAGGAGCTCGGGCCACGCACCTGTGAGGGTCATCTTTAGCCAGGCTGACCCAGAAGTCCTGAGCAGATCCTTTGGGGTGGGTAGAGAGCAGGGCGTGCCTGAGAACATGGCTATGTTAGTTTCCTCTGCTGTGTGGAAATACTATCCTTTCAAATGGCTTCAGATTGCACCAAGTAGATGACTTCATTTCATCAGATGTAGTTAAATTCCCCAAAACAGGGTGGCTGGTGGGGATGTCCTCCAAAACATAGACCCCCCAGTTTTTAAGCTCTATTTCTCACATGAGGAAGTAACTTTTCTTCTGAAGTGTTCGTGACATTTAAGTAGTAGTGAGTTTCTTCTAGTAAGTGTCTGGTGTGGGTGGCTGGTGCAGCTAACAGGCCCTGAGGTGAGGACCCTCAGCAGGCGGGCCAGCTACACTGGAAACCCCACTCACCTCTCTCATTAACAGGCTGGGGACACCTCCCTCCCGTGCTTTGTAACCTCCTCACACTTTAGGCCTCTCAACTGTGGAATGCCTGGGGAGGCTGAATTCTCTCTAATGGGCTTTGCTAAAAGTTGATGATCCACACATCCTAATCTGATTCATTCCTAATTTGGTCCTGTGCCCAGAAAACTTGTGGAGAGCATCTCATGAAGGAGTCTTCCCTGCTTCACTCTCAAGTCCCCAAATTCTCATCTCCTACCTCTTTCCCAAGTGGTGTAGTAGACCTGCAGGGCATCTTCTTCGAATCCATTTCAAAAATCTAGATTTAGTGCACATTGAATTTACTTGGACATCAAAAGAGTACAAATGCTTACACATCTACAATTTTCACTGGAAGGAATATTGCAGTCCCCCAGGCTATAAAGTACGGCTCTTCTGTACCCAACCATCAGGGCTGTATTCAGCTCTGCCCTTCCTGAGAAAGACTTCACCCTCTTGAGGGACCCAGATGTCGCTTCCCATCACATTCTTTCATGTTCAGTGGTCTCACTGCTCTTTGGGGCTTGGTCATTCCATAACTAAGTATTGCTTTAGCACTCGCTCTACAAAGAGCTTCCTGAAAGCAGCAAGGATTGCTCCGGGGGCTCAACAATTCGGGCGCTGTTTGCATTAAGTGGCTGCCACCCAGTGCTGTGTCAGGGGGAAGTGATCCCCAAAGTCTCACCCCCTTCCCAGCGTTCACTTGTGACTTTCCTCATCTGAGGAAAGGGGCTGGCTGTGATTTACATGTGAGAGGCTTAAAGCTAGCATAAAATCAGGCATTGAAATGTTTCTGGAAAAAAGTAAACCACCTTCCAAAACTAGAAAGGTAAGAGCCTTTGTAAGCTAGGAGAAGTGCGGGGAAGAGTTAACCCTGGAGATGGCTCCAGACGGTATATTTCTAAGGCCAGAGTCAGTTTTCATTATATTGTTGCTATGCAAGTAAATAAATGAGCTCACTGCTACACCCAAGCTGGGCAGAAAGAATTTACAGAGAATTAATAAATCCTGGGTAGGCAGTGTGTGGTCATAGAAAAGCAAATAGTTATCTCAGATTTTAAACAGGCGAACTGCTGTCTGTCACTTTGCAGCTTCTGAAACCTGGCCCCCAGTCCTGATGGGTGGGCAGTAACCCCGACTTCACTTTTCCTAGAGTTTTCTTTGAAGGGAAAGGGTCAAAGAGTTCATTGAAGACAAGAAGTTGTAAATGCTGCGGTGATTCTGTTAATGCTTTGTAAGGGAATTTAAGTGAAACAGGTTTTTTTCTAATAAGCACTTGGGGAAATCTAAGTATTCCTCTTAATGCAAAAAACCCAGAGAGACAGTACGAAGGAATCAGAGAGCTAGGGGTGGGGCAGTAGAGATCGGCTAGTGGCAGGCTCATTTTATTTTCTGCATATGCTGAGAAAAAGCAAATAGGTAGCTGCCAATGAGTGCAGCACACTTGTGAATTCAGACCATCTCCAGTCCCGGTAGTGATGAGCTTACAAATGTGAGCTGTGACCAGCATGCCACAGAGGTGCTTTCTACCTTCTCTCCAATTACCCAGTACATGCCCTGACCACGCCCAGGACTGCCTGGTGTCCTGCTAGGTCCTAGGGCAGGTCATCAGAAGCTGGTGACACACATATTCCTACTCTGCCAGAGCCATGAGTGTGTTCTGCTCCATCCTGAAGGCAGGAGCTAGCTGTTGGGGACAAAGGACCACAGAGTATGGGCCACTCCTGATGCGGCTTTGGATAGTGGAGACATAGATACAGAACCATGGGTCCCAGAGATTAGTTACAAACTAGGACAGTTACAAAAGTTATGGTTGTAGCTGTTGTGGTTTTCGTGTGTCATGGTTCTTGAAGGGAAAAATCTGAGGATTCCTTATTATTTTAACAGTGTTTGTTAAAATTACTTTTTTAAGTTTGTACTTTTTGTCACTTTTATAACCACAAAACTAGATGACTGGATAGAACTATGAATAGAAATATAGTTTTAGAACATCATCCATGCTTGCCTTCTTTCCATACCTGTATCCATTCTATCCAGCTCTTCTTTTTAAGAATGGGAATTTCCTGTCTTCCTTTTTAAGCATGTGTATTTTAAGTAACATACAATAATTGTATATGTTTATGGAGTACAGTGTGGTATTTTGACACATGTATATGGTACATATTTATCACATGAGGGCAATTGGAGTATCCATCCATTGACTTGAACAGTTAATCATTTCTTCATGTTCAGAACATTGGAAATCCTCTCTACTACCCATTTTGAAATATACAAGTTAGTAATAATCAACTATAGTTAGCCCACAGTGCTCAATAGAACATTAGAAATCATTCTTCCCATCCAATGCTCCCAAGTTCCCTTCACTATCCCCTCTGTACCTCTCCCAGTCCTGCTTCTGAGCCTCTACTAACCTCTAGCGTTAAGCCCTCCCAGCATTGAGATGGCAGGATAGCTGCCACTGCCTTGTCCTCCTTCCTTATGGCTGCTGGCAGCATGTGCAAAGAGGGAAGGTGGCCAGGCCAAAGAGTTTGGAGGAGAAAAGAGGCTGGGATAAGTTACTTCACCCTAGTGTCAGAGAGACGCACAGCACAGCATACAGACTTGATTCCTGAGGCAGAAGCCGTTCCCTGTGAGGCCAGCAGAAGGCCACCCCTTCTCGCTGCCCTCAGTGCTCCACTGAGCTGTCCGCATGCACTGAGAAGCCATAGGCTCCTAACCTCATGGGCTCTGGGGCTGCTGCCCTGTCTCAGCCCCAGAACCCAGCCAGGTCTATTACCAGGGCCTGGGGTGCTCAGCTGGTCCCAGTGATCCTTTCTGGGTCTTGTCATCCTGAAAAAGAAATGGGCAAGGAATGTCAAAAGGTAGTGAGATTTTCCATTTATTAAACACAGGAGAAAAACTGTACTCTGTAGAGTGTAGAACTGGCCACTGAAAGAGCTCAGTGGCCATGCAGTTAACAGAAGCTGTCTTTTGTATCCCTCACTCTTATGTCAGATCTAGGCTATTCTATCAAAAACCTCCTTGATTTTATGCCAGAAGATCACATTCTCAGATTGGTTCCAGGAGCAGGGTTTGAGTGCACGTCCTGGATCTCTATGACTGACAGGTCATGCCCATTTGCCAGAGTCAGCCAGGCCTTGATTTCCTGCCTCAGCCCTGCTCTAGGGACGTAAAGTGGCTGCCCTGGGAAGGAGGCACACCTAAGGGGACTTGCTGAGACCATAGTGTAAGTGACACCACATGAGCAGAAATTGTTTTGAGAAAAAAGTGCTTGACTTCCACACCTTCCAAAGTGAGGCATGCATGACCTGAACCTTAGAGAGATCCTCCTACACATGCAGCTTGTGGCCTCCTCTGAGAAGGCTTCATCTGGTGAGAATTTCACTATTGTGTCCTAAATTTGGGGTCTTACTGTCTTTCTCTTGGACAAATGTCCCCATCTCATAAAAGTACATTTCCCCTGGGGTTTCCCAGTGGAGTGTGTTGCTTTGCCAGTGGCAATGCCATTGTGGCCCACATAAAATAACAAGCCAAGGAAAACTACTGATGGTTATCAAGGACCAAAGCTTCTTGTCATGTATTGCTTTGATTCAAAAATTCCCAGTGTCTTGTAGGCCTCACTTTAATACTTCATAGATTTGTGGACATCCATTTCTCTCTAACTTACATTTAAAGTGATTAAATTTTCATGTTCTACCATGGTTTCATGGTGAAATATCGTGAAAGCAAACAGTCTTGAGATCTGTGAGTAACAATACCCAGACAATGTTTTTATCCTGTCAGAAAGCAAACAAGACTTGACTGGTGATTGTCTGCAACCTTCCTTGTTATCTTTGATTATATGTTGGGCATTGTTTTTTTTTTTTTTTTAATTTTGTAGAAATAGGGCTGGTGAGATAGCTTAGCAATCTAAATGCCTGCCTGGCAAGTGCAAGGACACAGGTTCAGTCCCCAGTACCACATGCCATGCTGGGGACACTGAGCTAGTTTTAGCCAGTTCAGTTGGCCTGAGGTGATGGAAAGGCAGGGATCAAACCTGAGTCCTTGTGCTTGCCAGACAAGTTCTTAGACCACTCAGCTCTATTCCTGGCCCTCTTCCAAATTTTGACCTAATTCTTTACTATTCTATAACTCTTATGCTATTAAAAAAGATCATTTAAGTGAGAAGCTATAATCTCACCATGCTGGAAGCCTGAAGCAGGAGCATTGCAAGGTTAAGCTCAGCTTGATCAAGTTCTTGTCTCAAGTATAAATGCAAGTTGGAGATGTAGCTCAGTTGAAAGGTCCTTGATTCAGTCCTCAGTATCTGCCACCAAAAACAAGAATTCTTTTATATCTTCTCTTCATGTTTTAAGGCTATCTTTATTTCAGGGCTCTGCAGATGGCTCAGTAGAATAAGCGCTTCCCTGGCAAGTGCAAGGGCCTGAGTTCAATCCCTGGTTCTGGAAAAGAAAAAAAAAAGCTGTCTTCAGCAAGGCAATTAATCCAAATTACTTAGCTCATCATTTCTGGAAAAAAAATTAAAAGGGGAAAAACTGTAAGACCCGGATGATAATCACAGGAAGCTTTGTCAAATAGCAAGAGGTTGATGCCATCACAGGAATTCTATGTGCCTGATCTCATTTCATACTCAAATAACTCAGGAAGTATTATCATTTATATTGTATTAATGAGAATAACTAAGTACTTCAGTCTTGTACTCACAGATACTAATGGGTAGAGTTGCTGACCAGATCCAGCCCTGCTGGGAGCCAGCCACCCCCACCTCCAGATCCAGTTCTCCCATAAGCCAAAGACCAGTGGTCCCTTGGCCTCTGGTACCCAGTTGCTCATGATGTGAGGTTGTCCCATGTCCTCAGGGTGAAAGCAGTGTGATGCTTGTTCTCTTAGACTGCATTTTCTTTCTGGAGTCAAGGAAGAAAACAGGGTTTGTATTACTCCTTTTGCCCAAAATGCCCTCCCATAGCTTTCTGGCATGTGGCTGAGAAAAAGCCAAGCCTTCCTTCCGCGTGTGATTCTGGCCAGTGGGGGAGAGGCCAGGTTCCCCCTCAGGCCTACAGGGGTTTCACCCAGCTGCGAGTGGGCTCTTCTTTGGCTTCTGTTTTCTCAACCTCCCCTAGCATTCAATCCTAGCACTCTGGGAGAAGGAGGCAGCCATGCTGCTCAAGTTCAAGTCCAGCCCAGGCACTATCGTGACTTAGCAGATCCTGTCTCAAAATAAAAACTCAAAAGGCTGGGAGCTAGCTCTGGACAGGTCCTAAGTTCAGCGCTCAGCACTACAGAGGCAAAAAGAAAGAACAGGAGGTGTCTCTCATTGCTGGGAAAAAATATCTGACTCCCAAGCTTAAAGGATGGGAGGTTTATTTCGCTCACCATTTGTGGAGATTTTAGTCATTAATCAGTTGGTTCCAAGGCAGGGTGTCCTGGCAGAGGGCAACAGTTCATTGTGGTGAAAGACAGCAAAAGCAGTAAAAGCAAAAGAGGGAATGAGCCTCATTTTCCTCCTTACATTGCATGCAGCCTACTTGCCCCAAGGCCGGGGTGGCATTCACACTCCCAGTTCCAGCACTAGACAATGAACCAGTCACAAACTTTAGATTCAGCCTCCTCCAAAAACCCTGCCCACCAGTACCACAGTGCGCAGGAGGCTTTGTGGGGGAACATCCAAACAAACCATTTTCAGGAGAAGCCACTGATCTGGATTTTCATGTGACATCTCAGCCTCCTCAAACCAGAACAGGACATCTTGATTTTTTCTTCACTCTGTGAAGGTTTCTGTGGATATGTTTATCTAAATCTGCTCCTGAGAGGTGCAGTGCTGTGCCTTCATCCTTCCATCCACACAAATAAGCAGTGGCCTGTGACTCCACTATGCTGAAAGGAAAGATGAGACACTAGGACACAGTGAGATCGAAGGTGACCAGTAACATCTGAGGTGTGTGGGTGGCTTCCTGAGGGAGTGATGAGAGGGAGAAGCTCTGAGAAAGGAGCCCCAAAATACGTAGAGCAGCATGGCAGTGTAGGGCTCAGGGATGTGTTTAGTCTGATCAAAACACTGTTGTAAAAATTCAAGCCAATGTTGAAAACCAGGAGATGTCACATGAAAAATCCAGATTAGTGGCTTCTCCTGAAAATGTGGAAGATCTGACAAGACAGAGAGCACTTGGTCGGGGCAGCAGTTGGCTGGGCTTGAGGCAGGGCCACCTCTCTAGTAGATGTGAGCTATCTCCCAGCTACAGCAGCAGCTGTGTCTCCACCACCTCCTGCTTGCTTCGTCTTGCAAACATCTGGGTGCAGGTCCGTGCTTTGCTGCTGGTCTCGGCCCTGGCAAAGGGAGAAACATCACGAAAGAGAGTCCTGAAGGCTCCATTCCAGCCCATTTATTCTGTGCTGTTGCTTCTCAGTCTATGCTGCCCCTGTTGCTGCTGTCCACATAGAAATGTTCGTCTGTAGACCCTTGAGTTGCAGTTTGCATAGCTTTCATAATTCTGAGGCAAAAGTAAAATCATCCCTCTGAAGATTTGAAGAGCTGTTCCAGGAATCCTAACAGTACCAATATCCTTGCATGCTCAAGTTCCTCCATCAAGATTGTGTAGCATTTGCATAAACCTCTACACATCCGCTGGTAAATTTTAAATCATCTCTAGATGGCTTACAATCCTGCTTGCAATATAAGTACAGTGTACACAGTGGCTCTGCTGTCTTGTCTGAGGAATGGTGAAGTGCAAGGAACAGAACCCATGTCAGTTGGGTAGAGGCATGGCTTTGCCCCTAGATTTGCCCCCTGAGGCTACTAGTGTAGATGAACGTGGACCCCTCAGGCACAGGGGTCTGCCTACATCTGAGACCTCTCTGCAGACAGCTCCCAGAGCCGAGCCCGGAGGCTGCAAACGTCCGAGTCCAACATCCTTAAACTGTGGCATAGGGCAAGCTGAAGTTGTTGTCTTCTTATGTAAACAGATTAGGGAAGTAATGTAACCCCAACCTTTGGGCTTTTGATCTTATCCAGTCACTCTTGGAGACTTGGCCTTTGCTAAATGCTAGCGTTGTGCATGTATGAAAGTATCACTCAGAACCCCCATTAATTAACTAATTAATTACTTAATTAAAAACAGTAAAGCAAAGCAAATAAAAGTGCTTTAGAATCTCCACTTTTCATTGTTTTTTGTTTTGTTCTTTAGTTATTGTTGTTGTTGTTGTTGTTGTTTTCACAAGATCTTGGGCCAGTGAGGTAGCCCAGCGGGCTAAATGACTGCTTCAGCGAGCACAAGGACTGGGGCTCAATCCCAGTATCACATGCCACACTGGCACCACCCCTGAGCACACTGAGCTGGCCACTGAGACCAGGTGTGGTGGCACATGCCTATAATCCCAGTGCTGGAGAGACTGAAAACAGGAGCCTCACCACAAGTCTGAGCTGTGTAGTAAGATCTTGTACCACATACATTAAAAAAATAAAGACAGGATCTCTCTATGGAGACCAGACTCCAGATCCCAGCAATCCTCCTGCCTCAGCCTCTGGAATGCTGGGATTACAGGAGTATGACACTACAGCAGTATGTGTGCCCATCTTCTCTGCCTGGTGGCTCCTCTACTGTCTGTGCCTGGGACTTGCCTGTGAGCTAACAAGATTGCTGCACTAAGTTCTCATCAAGACTGGGTTCCTCATTGGATGGGGCCCAAAAACCCCATCTGCCAGTGCAGAGTCACAGTAGCATGTGGTCCCAAGACCCCAGGATCCCACAGCTTAGTTCTCGTCCAGGAAACACTAATGAATTAAGAGGTCAGTTTGGTAATTCCTAAGGCTAAGCCCTGGTAACTATAAATACATACACAGAATGGAAGGAATGCAGAAAAGAAAAACAAATGGAGGAGAAAAAGGAAATGAAAAACCTGACTTGATTTCATTGAGAAAGTTAGTTGGAAAATGCCCTTTGTGTAGCGATTCCCCCGATGCCCTCCCATACAAATGCCCGGAAGCCTTCTGCCAGCTGGCGGTGCGCTTGGAGGCCAAGGCTCTGTGGAGTGAGGAGAAAGCAGAGAGGTTTCTGTGTCCTCAGTGGAGCAGGAAGACCAGGCTGTAATGAACCACAGAACTGGAGATGCTGAAAGGTCCAGCTCGGTCAGCACTTTCCTCCAAGGAGAGAATGCGCAGTTGGCATGCAGACCACCCAAGCAAGAGGTCTAGGCAGAAGCTGTGCAGAGCTCTGGCTCCCGGGTCTTCCAGATGTCACCACAAGGAGCACTTGGTCCTGGACAAGTCCAACCAGATGGAAAATGCTGGTCCTGCTGAAAGGCCATTTGCAGCCCAGTGAGAGTTAGACTGTGCCATCCGGGATACTGGAGTCAGGGAGGTTGGACTTCATGGACTTTTTCCCCCTGCAGTTTTCACCATCTGTTTCTTTGAATGTATAAACAAGGCAAATGAATGGTTTGGAATGTGAAGTTTTTAAAAACCAGATGACCACAGGCAGCCTCTAAATGAGAAAGAGAAAGCGAGCTGGGCTTCTGTGACATCGTCAGGAAGTGAGGCATACCAAGAAGCACGAATGCGCCATGCCAGCGACAGTCCACCCGCTGAGGAACGGCTCCGCTCCTGACCTTTCTGCAGGGTCGTGTCCTATGTTTACACGTCAGCCAGTGCCACTTTTAGACACCAGTACCACCCCTACCTCCTGCTCTCTCCCCTTTTTAAATGAAGAGCTCTCAGTGAGACTGGCCTTCAGTTCTACCAGCATGGCCCTCCATTAGTTTTATGTCTAAGCTGCCAATCCTGGAAGAACTCCATTCTTAGAAACGTTTCGGCTGAACAAAAGCTATGTTGTGAGCAGGTCCTATTATGAAGCTGAAATAGAGAGTTAAAAATAGGCAAGCTGATAAGATAGACTAAGAGAAGCTCTTCATTTCTCTTTTGGACAATAGTGAGTACAAAAAAAAGAAAAACTTATACAAAGACATGAGGAACACGGTGTGTTTTGCTATTTTGCTGCAGCAGAAGGCATCCTGTTTTACAGTGGCCACTCCACACCAGCAACCCCTAAAGCTGGGAGACTTGATGGAGATGCTGAGTGCATATTAATCTCTTTTACCTTCACTGCAAGAAAGAATCAGTTGGGAGCAGCAGGGATTTTAAACAGCATCTTAGAGCCTCCTGGGGAGAAGGGCATTGGTAACTTTGGCTGTGTTCCATGCATTTCTGTACAAGACGGATGCAGAGCATTTTCCACATAGCTTTGTAAGCAGCCTGACACCAGGGTTTTCACATTAGAGAAAGGATAAAAGATGAGGGTTTCTTAGGCAACAACCGGTGCCTCTTAATTTGCAGCGCCTGTTCTCAGAGATGTTGGGGGCAGTTCATAAAGTGGACACTGTTGGTGACTGCGGGTGGGAGGAAGACAACAACAAAACGCTGCCACCCCAGAAGCCCTGGGAGGATTAGATACAATTCAACGTGAATTCACTTCAAATAATGTCTGTACCCATGCTTAGGGAGCCAGTGCTGTGTGTAGACACGAATATAGGAGTCTGAAGGGTGAGATCCACGTCGTTGGCATAGCTCAGATGCCAGACCCCCGGTGCATGCATCTGATTTCTGACATCCGAGGGTGCAGAAACTGTAGAGGATGTTTGCTTCCCCAGTACAAGTGGGAAAATGATAGGCAGGCAGAGGTCAGGAGCCTGGCACTGTGCTGGTGCAGCTCCCTGAATCAGTGCAGTCAGCTCCGTATCTCAGATCTACCAACCACACATCAAAATATGCAGAAAAGCACTTGCCTCTGTACTGAACATGGATGGGCTTTTTCTTCTCACTATTCAGTAAACAATAGGCTGTACCAACTATAGACACAGATCAGATAGTACAAGCAATCGAGAGATGCTGAAGTATGCTGCGAGATGCGAGTTGGTTTTATGCAAGTGCTGCCCCACCGGCTACACAGGCCCTGAGCATCCGTGGGGTTTAGTATTTAAAGAGGATCCCACATCCCATCCTGTATGGATCCTGGGGAACAACTGTATTTCATTTGTATCTTAAGTGGAAAGCTCCCCAAAGCTTTGAAGGGCAGCTCTGTTGAGCACTGGCTTTGTAGAAGTACCCTCGTGACCTATGGAATTTTAATTATAATCACCATCATAATGTCAGATGAAGAGGCCTACTAGAGAAGCTATGAGTGGAATTTTAAGTGGCCAAACTGTTGGCTTATTTGCTTTGCAAAGTTTCATAGTCTTTTAAAAGAAATTCAGCAAGCTTTGCCTTTGGCCTCTCTGGGGGAATCATCGAGGGCTTTCCTAATTTCAACAGAAAGTACAAACAATGTAAACACAAAGCCTGGCGTTGGGAACGGAGACTCAAGCTGATGAACTCTGAGGGGATTTTTATGTCCATGAGAGCAATAGCGCTATCTCAAAGACTTGTTTCTTACTGGGATCAAACATTCCGTTGGCAACAGTCACTGAGGCTTGGGCCCTAGTATTTATACCTCTGTGTTTCCTCCCACAGGTGATCACCCCGGTGAGAACTGGCCACGGCTACGTATACGAGTACCCATCCAGATACCAAAAGGATGTCTACGACATCCCTCCTTCCCACGCCACTCAAGGGGTAGGTACTGGGTGCCGTCCCCAGGGCAGCGGCCCTTGGTGCAGGGTTCCTTGCACTAGAGAGGGAAGGAAGTCCACAAATTATGTATATTTCAGATGAGGCTTTGTTGAGGTCATCCACCCATGAGCCATTATAGCCAATTTTTTAAAATTATGTTTCTTGAATTTTCTTTACCAGGAAATCTTAATGCCTTAGCTGAGAAAAAATTTTTTTCTTTAGCAGTTTATCATTTTATTCCTGGAAGTATAAAATTTAAGTTACAATTTAAAGAACAGGCGAGCAGATGTTCTATTTAAGGTCACTTTCATATTCAATATCACTCAAAGAACACAAACTTTGTTTTTGTTTTTTTTAATTTCATCAGTCCCTGATGGCATGGGACGCTGCCAAAGATCAAGCCTGTACTAACCTGGTTTAAAAAAAAAATGCAACCATTTCCACTGTAGGTAATGAAAGTGTTTCTCTCCAGGTATATGACATCCCACCCTCATCCATGAAAGGCGCTGTGTTTTCTGTCCCAGTGGGAGAGATAGAACCTCAAGGGGTATATGACATCCCTCCTACTAAAGGGGTAAGTGTGCTATTGAGGCATGAGGGGTGAGTGTGTGTGTCTGTTGGTGAGGAAATTACTTGGAATAAAACAATGTGGGCAAACCCAAAGGTGGAAAAACCATTCTTGGTGATGGGAGAGAGACAGAAGGGAAGGGAAGAATTGTAGGGATTCCAGGTTTAGAGTCTCCGCTTAAAAACAGGGACATCAATAAGGACAACCAATTAGATGATGAGACAATTAGCTCAGTCTGGTACGTTCTAATAGTTCTTGTATTTATGCAGGCTTTAGACTTCGCATACATATAAAAGTTAGTTCAGGTCATTTCCTGCTTCTTTTTGTAGTACACCCCCACTGGGAGGAAAGGAATCTTTTTTTTTATAGGTATGAGAACTGTGTCTCAGAACACTCAGGTGACCTACATGACTTCACACAGTAGGTGTGATGACCAGGGAAGCCAAGGACAGATCTCAGAGGTCCTGACCCTCAGCCCAGCACATTAATGCATCCTCTGCCTCTCAGGAAGGATACCCAGGAGGTGGGGGTCCCAAGGGCAAGCACCTCAGCCAGGAGGGCCACACACAGGTCAGCACTGAGATCATACTAAGGATGCCCTGCCCTGCATGGGAGGGGAGGCCCATGGCACCCCAGCACTGTCTCTTTTCAGAGGAAAGAGTGAGAAGTGCTACATTCACATGGGCTGGTCAGCATCCACACACCCAAGGGCCATCTGAACAAATAAGAAATTTGCTTTTTGCTCACTTTTCAGATCTATGCCATCCCACCTTCTGCCTGCCGAGATGAAGCCCGGCTTAGAGAAAAGGAATATGATTTCCCCTCTCCAATGAAACAAGCTGGAAGAGCAGACACCAGACCCGAAGGGGTTTACGACATCCCCCCAGCCAGCGCCAAGCCAGGGGCCAAGGACGCACACCCAAAGCTCAGTCACGATGGGCTGGGAGCTGCTGAGCCTGTGGTACAGAGGCACCAGAGCCTTTCCCTGCACCGCCCCTCCCTGCTGGGCCCCCAAAGTGATGCCTATGACGTCCCCCGAGGAGTTCAGTTTCTGGAGCCACCAGCAGAAGCCAATGAGAAAGCCAGTCTTGAAGAAAGAGATGGTGTTTATGATGTCCCTCTGCACAACCCCCCAGACACTAAATGCTCTCGGGACATGGTAGATGGCATCAACCGGTTGTCTTTCTCCAGCACAGGGAGCACCAGGAGTAACATGTCCACATCATCCACCTCCTCAAAGGAGTCCTCGTTGTCGGCCTCCCCGCCTCAGGACCAAAGGCTCTTCCTGGATCCAGACTCTGCCATTGAGCGGCTCCACAGGCTCCAGCAGGCCCTGGAGGTGGGTGTCTGCAGCCTAATGGCCCTGGTGACCACAGACTGGCGGTGCTATGGGTACATGGAAAGGCACATTAATGAGATCCGCACGGCCGTGGAGAAGGTGGAGCTGTTTCTGCGAGAGTACCTCCACTTTGCCAAGGGAGCCGTAGCAAATGCTTCCTGCCTCCCGGAACTCATGCTGCACAACAAAATGAAGCGGGAGCTCCAGAGAGTGGAAGACTCCCACCAGATCCTCAGCCAAACCAGTCATGACTTAAATGAATGCAGCTGGTCCCTGAATATCCTGGCCATCAACAAACCCCAAAACAAATGTGATGACCTGGACCGGTTTGTGATGGTGGCCAAGACAGTGCCGGATGATGCCAAACAGCTGACCACCACCATCAACACCAATGCAGAGACCCTCTTCAGACCAGGCGCTGGCAGTTTGCATCTCAAGAACGGGCCTGAGAGCAGCATGAACTCAACAGAGTACCCACATGCTGGCTCCCAGATGCAGCTGCTGCGCCCTGGGGACTGCAAGGCCCAGGCCCACAGCAAGCCGATGCCCCCAGTCCTGGGCAAGGAGCAGCCACCTGACTGTAGCAGCAGCGATGGCTCAGAGAGGAGCTGGATGGATGATTATGATTATGTCCACCTCCAGGTAAAAAACTGGACTCACAAACTTCCTATACTCACACACAGGGAGCTCAGAAGGCTGTCGGGTTGGAGAAAGCACGGTGATGTCAATCTGAGAGGTTTGGAAGTTGGAGGTGATACTGAACACTAGAAGAAACACTGAACTGAGAGCCTTGTGACCTTGGCTTAAGGTCATGCTCTGGCAGTAATTGTAGGCCAGTGTTTCTCTCTCACCTTCTCTTTCTTAATTTGATCTTTTTGAGACAGGGTCTCAATCTGACCGTGAGCTCATTTTGTAACCCAGGCTGGTCTAGAACTCACAATGATCCTCCTCCCTCCTGTCTTAGCCTCCTAAGTGCTGGGATTAGAGTTATGTACCACCACACCCAGCTTCTGGGCCTTAATTATCTTTTGCAAAATGAACAACCTATTGAGTTGGATTAGATCCCACTGACACACTTCCAGCAAGCAAGAGACTGACCAAGTAGGAAAGCAGGTCCTCTGATGACCTCCAACTCCACTTCTATTTGGCTTTTACAGTGCAGTTCTATGTCATAGTTTATTTGAAAGAACGTTTCTGCTGTTAAGAAAAATAATTGAAAATTTCTATACATGGAGACATTCTAAGGTCTTCTCTATGTGTGTGTGTGCTCAATCAGAGAGACACTTTGTATCATCTCTTACTGAGAAGACAGCCAGGCATTCTCCACTTGGCTTAGAGCTTAAGTTGCACCCAGGCCATTGTACAATCACAGTATGTTTTCTAAAGTGGAATTTCTACCAAGATCCAAGTTGACCTGGGACTCTGACAGCTTGCCTTTCCATGTTGAAGGTGTAGATTATTCTAGCCAGATTCATTATTTAGAATTTGGAGTGCATTTTACCTTATTCTGCCATTCTTCTCTTTTGGCTGAGATCCATGCATTCATTACACTGAAAACCATTAAACTACAGTGCCCCTGAGTGTGAGCGAGTGGAGCAGGGTCAGCTTAGCCACTCCTGGTGCTGAGGAAGCATAAATTTTCCTCACCAGCCATCCAATGGGACAGCCTAATGCTGGGAAGTACTAATTTTTTTTTTGGGGGGGGGGGGGTACTAATTTTGAGTAGAGAGACAGAGGCTATTTGAAGAAACCAGAAAAGCAATATAGACCACAGCTAGAAGACCATTTGAAACTTTATGGGTTTGGCATATAATCTATGACAAAGTAACTATGAGAAATTGTACTTCTTAAGGGATCATTGGAAGCTATCCCTAGATGGTTAAGTTGGAGCAGAAAGCACAAAGTCCATGTGGAAAGGGGCTCCAGTTTTAGCCTTGGTATCCACACTAGACATCTGTCTGAGAAACACTGTGGCACTCACAAGGGGGTCTAATTGGGCAAGCAGGAAATGGCGAACACCAGGTACAGTGAGTGTGTTTGCAACTGTCAATGAAATTGTTAGCATAAGTGACTCATGAAGATGACATAATGTATATTTTGTTGAAAAATAATAGGGTAAAGAAGAGTTTGAGAGGCAACAGAAGGAGCTGTTGGAAAAAGAGAATATCATCAAACAGAGCAAGATGCAGCTGGAACATCACCAGGTAAGCTCAATTGGAACAAAAACACTTAGGTGGTGGAAAGGCTTTCAACTTAGGAGGGAAAGCATAACTTCAAAAGATTATAATTCAGATCCCGCTGGCACACTGGCATAAATAAGCTCCAAGGCATATAATAGGGTATAAGAACAAAGAGGTTTATGGCCTTGCCAACCCAAGTGGATGTACCTGGATGATATCCCAATGACATTTCTTTTCAGGCTATGCCTGTTAATACATATTAGGACTACTTGTGTTAAGGGTTCTCATCTCAAAACACAAGACCCACTCAAACTCACCCAAGCAAATGACTTTTCTATTGATGCCATAGTAAAGGAATTCTAGGACAAAACATGAAGCTACAGCCTA
The DNA here is from genome assembly GCA_004027165.1 of Ctenomys sociabilis. Taxonomy (NCBI): domain Eukaryota; kingdom Metazoa; phylum Chordata; class Mammalia; order Rodentia; family Ctenomyidae; genus Ctenomys; species Ctenomys sociabilis. Next base: position 32,121 of record PVKA01001867.1, on the reverse strand, counting down.
GTTTGGAGAAAACTAGAACCACATACTCTCTCTCATTGTTAGCCTTCCTTTGCTTTTCCCCCACTCCCTCCTCTTCCTCTCACTCTGTATATCTGCTTCATTCTCCCCTATTTTCTGACCTTCCCTTTTAACTTTACAGAATCCATGAAGGGCCATGCAAGGCCCTTCCTATGATGGCATTGCACCAAACAGGCCCCACTCCCTGCAGTAGTTCCTCAGATTCTCTCTCTCTCTCTCTCACTCTCTCTCTCTCTCTCTCTCTCTCTCTCTCTCTCTCTCTCTCTCTTTCTCTCTCTCTCTGCAACAAAAGCCCCTGTCTTGCCAGTGTATTGGATCTGTTTATGCTCCTGAGAAGAAGGCAGATTTCACTTTAGGAACAGGCAGATAGGAAATTGGGTCTTCAAAATATAACACTTGCCAAGCATTTTGGACAGGATATATTCAGTCAAAAGTTACATATAAGTGGGGCAGATACTGATGAGTATCGCTAGGACAAGGGCATAAAAATATTTTAAAAAGGACTAAAGATTTACAAGTCTTCCAAGTTGAAATGAAATGGCATGAAACAGGCTGCTGTCTCTGGAAACAGGACTTTTAATCCTTGCCTTCAGAGCAGCCAGTGATGTCACCTTAGGCAAGCCATGTAACCTCCCTGCACTTCACTTACTCTTCTAGACAATGGGACATATGCCCTCCTTTGAATGAGACGATATATTGATGCACATATTTACAAAAACATAAGCTATATGAAGTATAATTCATTATGATGAAATACCTTGGATCTGTTTATATTTGCATGAGTATTGGGCAGGTAGGACAACAAGGCTTTAGGAAAATTGCTGAAACCATAGTGACTCCTGAGAAGAAAAGTCATAGAAAAGTCAGACTGGCTGTGTGCTTTTCTCCCAGGAGAAGCGGGGTGAGGTAATTTCTGCTCTGACTCAACCCTGCATCAGGCTGAGAGATTAACTGAATCCTAAAACCAAATCACAGATAACCTACAAAAGAGAAGTCTCTCCTGAGTCTTGGTGGAATAGGTACAAATTATAATTGCAGATTAAATAATATTCCAGTTGGAGACAGTGAAGAGGGAAGCAAGAAAGCTAATGCACATGACTCTGTACTGGTCCTTTCTTTTAACAGCTGGGAGAGAGGCTAAGCGTTATGATGCACAACTAGCGTTCAGATTTTCTCTGCAGTAGTCTTTTCCCTAAGAACAAGTACATCTATGTGCTTTAGACTTCCATAGTGCCAGGTTGTAACATCTCTACCCATCTTGCCAGCTAGAGTAGGAGAAACAGGAAAACACTGGGAATTGTCGCTCCATCTAAGCACCTTGGGGAATCATGACTCTCCCCAAGAAGTAGAAAACTGTTAGTGATTTATTTGACTAAAATCTCACATTTGACTTCCTTTGGCACCACTCAGCATTTAATCAACTTTTACAGGGTCGACCATGCGGTAAGACACTGCTTTGAGAACTTTGTAAATATCATTTACCCTTCAGAAAGGTCTAGGTGGCAAGGCTGGGGCCTAAACCCTATGCTGCTCCCAGCCAGGAGCCAGAAGAGACCAGCAGTCTAATTACAGGAGGCCTGCACGGGAGGACTCCTGAGGGTTCATCTTTCCCAACATCTGCATTGTGCAGCTTAGGAAGCAAGGTGACTTAGTCAAGGCCTGATGGCTAATAAGGTTCTGACACAAATTAGGTGTTAAACACAGGGTCTTTCAGTTCTGTGACCAGGTTCCTTTCCGTTACCTTGCTCTTCATTAAATCTACTTTTCTCTTCCTTTCAGCTGAGTCAGTTCCAGCTGTTAGAGCAAGAAATTACAAAGCCTGTGGAGAATGACATCTCCAAATGGAAGCCCGCTCAGAACCTCCCCACCGCAAACAACAGCGTGGGTGCCCAGGACAGACAGCTTCTCTGCTTCTACTATGACCAGTGTGAGACCCACTTCATATCCCTCCTCAACGCCATCGACGCGCTCTTCAGCTGTGTCAGCTCAGCCCAGCCTCCTCGGATCTTTGTGGCCCACAGCAAGTTTGTCATCCTCAGTGCACACAAACTGGTATTCATTGGAGACACGCTGACAAGGCAGGTGACTGCGCAGGACATCCGCAACAAGGTCATGAACTCCAGCAACCAGCTCTGCGAGCAGCTCAAGACGATAGTTATGGCGACCAAGATGGCCGCCCTCCACTACCCCAGCACGACTGCTCTGCAGGAGATGGTCCACCAGGTGACAGACCTGTCCAGGAACGCTCAGCTCTTCAAGCGCTCTTTGCTAGAGATGGCAACGTTCTGAGAAGAGGAGGGAGAGAGGACTGCCTGAGTGGTTACCCAAGGAAAACTGGAAAAACTATCTGGTTTTTGTAAATGTTATCTATTTTTGTAGATATTTTATACGAGAATGAAATATTTTAACATTTTATGAGTTAGACAACGTTCAGAAATTCAGGGAGCTGGAGAGGGAAATCTTTTTCTTTTTCCCTGTGTGGTCCATATGTATACATATAAGTATCTAAGACATAGCTGTACAGAAACATGCCCGTGTATGTGGATGATTCTGTATTCATGGGGTTTTCTCTTTATAGAAGTTTGTCTGATACATTCCATTTAAGAAACATGAATTATGAAGCACCTTAGTCTGCACCTCCAAATGCTGCATTTTGGAGTTTTTAAAATATTACTATTGTTTAGAAAATGTTTCAACTGGTTATAACATTGCTCTACCTGTAGTAGTGGAGATTGTGCCCGGCATATACAAATCTGAGAAGTACAGTATATTTACAAATGTTTACCTCCTACACAATAAAGCATTGCATGCTTTATTATTGTTTTAAACATCTTTTAAAATTGACTGCTAGAACATATTATGGCAAATCACCCACTTCTGATTGAAAAAAATCTCTTGAAAAGTGAGTTTCAGAAAATATATGGGGTTTTTGTTGTTTTTTTTGTTTGTTTGTTTGTGTCTTTTTGAGAGAGGGTCTCACTGTGCAGTTCATGCTGGCCTTAAGCTCACTTTGTAGGCCAGGCTGGACTCAAATTCACAACAACCCTCCTGCCTCAGCCTTGGATTACAAGAATGTGCCACCACTTCCAGCCCCCAAAATAAGTGTTAGCCCAGGCCCAGATACTTTAGACATTGGTGACATAAAACACATATGTAATGCATTAAGAGACCATGTCTCCATTTTGGGTTGGACTATCTCAATGCAGAGAGATAGCTACAGTAAAGAATGATATTTGTTTCCCCAGGGCTACTTAATCTTCTGCATTTGCAAGTGATTCAGCCATTAGGTTTTCCCAAGAATATTTTCAGAGTTGTATAAAAAAGTATTTGTAGCAGGAATTCCTCAAGATGTCTAGATCAAAATATCCTCTCTACACAAACAGGGAATGGTTCTATCTCGCACTTATAAACAGAGGCCATTATGACGCTTCACATTCAGTTACATACTTTTATCCCATTTCCACAGAAACGAGCCACATCCTTGATCACTGCACTTCAGAGCCACCTGACTGTATCATAGTCCCTTTGGTTGGTCTTGTACCCTCGTTGAAACTCACATACACAGACTGATCTCAGAGCAGCTGCAGAGGGTTGTGACCTTCACAGCTTCGTGTAGCCAGTGTCCTTCTGATGAACAGCCCCACTCACCATGGCACAGCTAGTCCCAGCATTTGTCCCATGCTCTGTCTTCTCTCAGCTGCCAGTATGGAGCCAATGTGGTCATCGGCTTCAGCACGGGCAGAGGAAATACTTCCCACCTGGCATTCCCAAGAAGCCCCCTGCTGATGGCCTTGCAGGCCACACTGCTCTAGACTTCTGGGAAACATATTTTCATTTGTAATATTTGCAGTGCATTCCTTGGCTAAGTCAACTTACTCATTCTGAACAATTGAATCAGTGGACCAGGAAAAGGTTGAAGAAAAATGCATGACCCTGGGGTGATGGAGACAAACAAGTGGAAATTATGGAAGGTGCTTTTCTGAACAACCGCTATTATCATTCTCAAAGTTCAACCCTACCAAAAGAAGATTTAGCAGTGTATTTTACATGACAAATAGCAGTGTAGGAGGAAAGGAATTGCTGAACGCCAGGAACACTTGAGGACGTTAAGTCTGCCCTTGTACATTTCATTGTATGGTATATATTTTTTAGAAGAAAACAGACTTATTCTAATCTACATGGTGATGTTTCACATCTTCAGAGGCAAAATGTTCAATCTGTGTTACTTTATTTGCCATCTTGTATGTAGAGGCTATTTTTACATCATTAAAATTTTAGATGTTTTTGTAGCCGCTGGGTTTTCTTTCTCATTCTTCTTTGTCATAGAATTAGATGGTGGCTTACTTGGACACTCCTGATATAGAAAGCTTTAAATTGCAATTGTTCTATCAACTCCATAGATGATCTGGATGTTTCTCATTAAGGGTGTGTGTGTGTGCGCACGCGTCTGTGTGTGTGACTTGAGTGTGCTTTTGAATTTGAAGAAATTCTGACACCTGTGGACATTACCAGATTCAAGTATCTGGAACAAGGCTTCTCTTCATCAGAAGTCTTCTATGTTTAATAATGCGTAGGCCTTGTTATATGAATTTTATCCATTAATGTAATTATAGAATCAAAGGAAACTTCTCCATTCTGAAATAGACATAAAGAAATATTTCAAAGCAAAATCTATTTGAAGAAGATTCATAATCATGTAGATTATTACTTCTAGAGCTTGCCCCAGTCTTTCAAGAATCTCAGTGGGATCTATAATAAAGTATGTGGCTATGTCTTGTGCAGCTTTACCTACACATATAATTATTGAATGACTTTTGACAAAAATCTCAAGGCGGTGGGAAAATGGATTGTCTGTGGCAAAAAAAGTGATGCTAGAGCAATCAGGTTTCTCTACCAAAAAGAGAAAAATAAGTGCCTTACATTCAACACACAAAAAGTTAGCTCAAATGGATCACAGATCTAAATGTAGAATTTAAAAATCTAAAACTTCTAACATACCAAAGTCTTTGTGATCTTAAGCAGACAAAAGTTCTATAAATAAATCACAAAAAATATGACACATAAATAAATTGATAAATGGAACTTCACCCAAAATTTTAAAGTGTTACTCTTACTTATAAGGAGGCCATTAAGGAAACAAAATTAAAGCAGCAGATCAAGACCAAAAAAAGTATACCATAGGTAATAGCCAGGGACTTCTACTAGAAGAAGATGAATAACTACATTTCTTTAACTAAGCAAAAATTATGAGTGGAAATATCACACAAAAGACATCTAAATGATAAGAAGAAAATGAAATAAAGCTTATACTAGGGGGCTTGCTAGTTAGCTCAGTTGTTTAAAGCGCCACTTGGGCAAATGCAGTCAGTCGCAGGGGGCCGCAATTCGATCTCCAGCTCCACAGGCCACCCACACCTGCCCTTACAGCAGCCTGAAATAGCAAAAAAAAAGCCACACCAAATACACCAACTAAAGACAAGTCACATGAAATGTGAAAAAAGAGAAGCAAAGGCACTGCTGGTGAGAAGAAAGATTCCTAGTCATTTTCCAAATGCTTTGGAAAACAGATGGGCAATGTCTTTAACGATTAAATCAATGCTTATTACATGACTTAGCATTGCCTCTGCTGCATATTTACCCAAGAGAAACAAAGCATGCATCCATACAAAGGCATAAAAGAATATTCATTATAACTCTATAGTAGTAAAAGCAAAAAATAAAAAAGCCAAAGATTTATATAAATGGAAATACATTATTGAGATAGTGATGATTGATTTATGAGAGCATGCATGTTCAAACTTAAATTCTAGAATTTAAATGTATGTAGTTTGTTTATTCTTCATCATTATCACTTGTAAAAATAACCCAAAAACAACAAATTAAATTTCAAAATAAAAAGAAAATATAGCAAGTGGTCTAGATACTGCCATTAAAAATCAGAGCTTCTCAAACTGGATTCTAAAAGGCAAGGCTAAAGCATATGCTATGTAAAAGATATCCAACTCAATGAAAATTCATGTAAGGTTGAAGCAGAAAGCTAGAAATACACAGCTAATGCACATTTCATTTATTAAAAACAAAGTTGAAGTGAGCCGGAAGCACATGCCTATAATCCCAGCACTTGATAGGCTGAGGCAGGATTGCCACAAATTCAGGGGCTACCTGGGCTATGTAGAGAGTTCAAATCCAACCTCTACTACACAGTGAAAGGCTCTCTCACCCCAAAAGTTGAAGCAGCCGAATTATTAAGCACACAGAGCTCAGAATAGGGGCAAAGAGGTGCATTGCACAATTGCAGCACTGATTCATAAAGAAGAAAGCATTCCTAAGTGTACATGTACACAAGCACAAAGACTAAAACCTCAAGGATTACAAACTAACATAACTGCATGGAAAGATGGGGAATCTGCAATGGCAGGTGGAAACTGCAATACACCCTGGCCCCAGGAGTTCCTAGAACAATTCTACAAATCAGCAGCAATTGGCAAGAATGAAAGTCTCCTACAGTGCTACTGGGGATATAAAATGATACAAGCATTTCAGAAATAGCTAATAATCCATACACTTTGTATACGACCAGCAAATCCAAGTATAGATATTTACTCAAGAAAAATGAACACACAAACCTAACGGCTGCCAGGCATGATGGCACATGCCCGTAGCTGCAGCATTCTGGAGGCTGAGGCAAGAAGATCACCATGAGTTTGACGCCAGCCTGTGCTACATAGTGGGCCACTGTCTCAAAAACAATCCCTAACTGCTTTAGTCATAATCATACTAAAATAAAGAGCCCAAATGTGGTAAGTGAGCAGATGCATGAATTGTGGTGTATCCACACAATGGAATGCCATTCAGGACAGAGGATTATGCTCGGCACATATGTAACAGCACAGCTAAGTCATGGGCTCAAGTCTGCTGAGCAAAAGAAGGAGAAATTAAAGAAAGAGTGCATATATGTGAACCTCTAGAAGACGCACATCTAGTTCACAGTGACAATTCAGGTCCATGATTCCCAGAGGCCAGGGGATAGGGATTGAGGATTTCCTGAGAAAGCAGAAAGAACTTCTTCATGCAATGGCCATGCCCCAGGCCACTGCTGCCAGCACTGCAGAGCGCTGGCAGGGATGGGAATACCGCACACTCTGCCCTGGGCGGTACCGTGGATGATCACGACACCAATTTTCACATATTTGAAATACAACAAGTACAACTAAGGAACTGCGCCTCATTTTTGTTGATTTGAATTTAGCTAATAGAATGTTGTTAGTAACTACCAAATGGGACACAGTACCAATTTCTTGATAGTTATGGTCATGATATGAATGCATAAGTTTGTCAAATCTCGTCATAGTATATGCTTAGAATAAGATGCACTTTCCTGCATTTAAGCTTTACCTGAATGAATGTTTTTTAAAAAAGTGGAAAAGCATTTCCCACCTAACTTAATGCTCCAGTTTTTTCAAGTGGATATTGCATACACAGAAACCTTGGAAAGCCCAGGGAAAAAGATCCAGTTGGAAAGTTCAGCTTTCTAAACCTATCATAGGCTATTGTTTTCTAGTCAGTACCGAGTTCTTTCATGATCCACCCTGAATAAAATGAGGTTTTCCCAATCTGTTGTCCACAAAAAGTTACTCTAAGCTCTCCATGATACCCATAAACCACACCTACATCATCCTTGGGCTTTTTTGAAGAAGTGTGGCAAAACCAATGTTATTATTCAACAGAGAATATGAAAGACATAGTCATTCATTTGTTCATTGAAACTTTCTTCCTGGCAGAACACAGCAGGCGAACCTACCCTGCCTGACAATCGGACCTGGCTGTCTTCTCCAGAAAAGACACCACCACCCTGAATCCAGCGTTCACAGCCCATCCTGTGCAGGCACCAAAGGAGCAGACAAGAAGGGCAATACCTGCTCCCTGCTTCCTTTGTTTGAAAGAAAAAGTAAACATGGTCTTTAACAATTTAAGGAGAACATAGGCAAATTTCTACCTGAACACTACAGGCAAAGGCTTTTATGGAGGGAGGAGGAAGAAAAATCAGTGATTAGGGCTGGTTAGAAGGAGCCTCGTGCAAAGGGCAGGTGTGAAGAAATAGAACCCAAAGGAGAGGCCAACTGGACTGAGGTGGGAGGCTGCAAAGACTACCAAAGGCTGCCAGGAACAGGAACACAGAGGCCCAAGGGGACACAGGGCGGGGGGGGGGGGCTAAAAACACCCAACCCCGGACTTTCCCTTCACTCAGAAGGGAAGCATCCGATGGCTCAGTGAAGTTGCATGCTGGACACAGCACTGTGTCCTTTGAAAGAAGAGAAAGGAGAGCAGGAGGAAGGGGCTGGATGAGAAAAGGAGACAGAGACAATGAGGACTAGGGAGGATGAAAGGAGGAGGATGGAGAAAGGAGGGATAGACAGGGATAAGAAGGCGCGGAGGGGAGTAGAAGGAGACTGGAGGACAAGGGGCCCGAAAGACACTTGACACAACGTAATCGCCAGGAGTCGGTCAACGCATGGCAGGCTGTCCGTAATCCTTGGCCTCAAGCTTTCTGGGCAGTTATGGAAATGAAAGTGAGATCAGTTAGGTGACTCACAAGTCCTCATAAAATAAGTGCAAGCTGACTCTTCCCTACACGCAGACTTCAAAGTGTTCTCTGCCCGGGATCTCTGTGATGAATCCCTGTGACACTGAATAACTTCAAAGTGTTCTCTGCACGGAATCTCTGTGATGAATCCCTGTGACACTGAATAAATCTACACAGGGCTACATCATCCTTACTGGAAACACAGTAGGACCCCAGACCTGTTCCTGGTAACATCCCTCAGATCCACTTCCTGTGCTGTTATTCTTTCTCAAGAGTTAAGCACAAGGGACTGGCTATCCAGCTCAGCAGCACAGCACCTGCCTGGCAAACACAAGGTTGTGAGTTCAAGTCCTATTACCCAAAAATTAAAAAAAAAAAAAATCAAGCACAATAAAGCTGCAGTGTGGGCTTTAAGCCCACCATGTCACCTCAGATGCCTTTACCACCCTCTCCCCCTATAGTTAATCTTCTGTGAACTTTCCAGAATGTTCTTCATCAGAAGTACTCCATTTCTTCTGGTTTCTTCAGGGGATTTGTTTTCTTTACTTTTGTTTTTTATGGTACCAGGGATTGAACTCAGGACCCTGCATTTGCCAGGCAAGTGCTTATTCTACTGAGCTATCGCCCTGGGCCTGTCCATCTTCAGGAGTTTTCCTGTTCACTTACACTAATCTCTGACACCCAAACTGCAGAGCAGGAGAGGCAGGGTGCAGGCTATGCACCCAGTCAGTGGCATTTTTTTGGCCAGGTTTCATTGTCTTTCCCCTGAGCTTGCTTATTATCAATAGACTTCTGCTTCAGCTACTCCTTGTTCTTGGAATATTTATTGGTATCTACTATGTGGCTGGCACTAAGAGTGCAATAGTGGGCAAAGAAAAAGTTCTGCCACTCGCCTTGTCTTATGGGATTCACAGTCTGGCAAGGAAAAAAGATTAGCTTTTTAAATTTAAAAATATAAGGAAATGTAAAGCTCTGTGCAGTGGTAGGAAGCAAAGATACACAGCTTGGTAAGAAGGAGTGTGGGAACACCTGACCTACCATGGCTGCCGGGGAGAGAGCGTCCGTTAGGCAAAAACGTGCTACTGAGATTTGATGAGTGAGTGCTTTCTCAGAAAAGAGAGGAAAGGACATCCCAAGCAGAAGGGGCATGGGGGCAAAGGCCCTGATGACACCCTGATTAAAGGTGTGGAAGTGGTCAGTGTGCTGAGAGCTTCTCATGGACAAAGAAAGGGTGAGATGAGGCTGGCTAGTGCATGATGGTGCAATGAAGCATATTAAGGGGTTGAGTTCTATTCTAAGAGCAAGCTGAAAGGTTTGAAATAAGGATATGAATGGGATCTAATCTGCACTGATAAGGAGAGACCTTGTGGTGCCTGAGAGCTCAGGTGGGAGGTCAAGAGAAGCAGTGGCCGGGTCTTGGGTTGGAATGGAGACATGGAAATGGAGGCAGACATGTTGGCTCTGGGTCTGAGGGAGAGGAGATCTTCAGGAGCAGGAGAGCTGCACCTGGGGCAGGGTGGCGGAGCAGCAGGAGTGTGAATCTGTGATGAGCAGAGCGCGCTAAAGTCCTGGCTGCTCTGGGGGCCCAGCCTGTGCCACTGTCCTTGCTGACCCTTCACCCAGCTGGACACTGAGCTGGGGCTCAGGAAGAGCAAGAGAGAGGGAAAAGACTGGGCAAGAAAGCCCAACTTATATAAGGAAACACCCAGGTAAGAGTCCTTATTCCCTAGCAATAGCAAGTAGACCCATGTTTTATACAAAGAAACAAAAGATGGCCTTGAAAAGATTTTTTTTTTTAATTTTTATTTATGTATTTATTTTTTGTGGTCTCGGGGATTGAGCTCAGGACCCTGTGCTTGCCAGGCAAGCACTTATTCTATTAAGCTATCTCCCCGGCCAGAGAAATGGTCAGATTCTTTTTTTTTTTTTTCTTTTGCCGAACCAGGGATTGAACTCAGGCCCTTGCGCCTGCCAGGGAAGCGCTTATTCCACTGAGCCATCTCACTGGCCCTGCCTTGAAAAGATTTTAATGCAGGGAGGAACTCTCTAAAGTGGACAGCTAAAAGAAAATCCAGCACCACTGACTTTTACTAGTACTGCTTCTCTAAAACAAATCCCTCTGCAGCCCAGAAGTAGAAAAAAAAATCATCTTTGTATTTACAGTGTGATTTGAGGTATCTCCCAACTGCTATAATTAAAGAAAACAAGCTTAATAAGAAGGATGCCTTATTTTGTCTCCTTACAGACAATTTTCCTGGAAGATGAATCAGCAAAAAATGATGTTAAATGAAAGCATCCCCTTCATTTACTCCAGCATTCAAATTCAGCAGACTCCAGATATATGCGTCCCTTCCCCCGCAATTATCTTCCCAAAAGCAACTTTATGACATGGGCAGTTTGAAGACCTGGATTTCTTCAGAATCTTCTGGTAGTGGTGTGACTTACATCTCTGTGAAAGGTGTTGATTGCTCTAAGAACAATAGTTTCTAATGGGACAGTTTAAACACTGGCCAAAGGACTAACTGACTTCAGAGTTTTGTACTGTATTGACAAGCTAAGACAAAGGACTGGTGTGGGTATATTTAGAAGGGTAAACTAATCTAAATAAACAACTGAGTTAGGGTTGTCCTTGCCTTCAAGCAAGTACTTCTGTCTTCCTAATATGATATAAAAATTCAAAGAACGTTAACTTTTTAAAAAATTTATGCAATAAAAGGCATGTTGTAGACCAGCAAGATAGCTCAGAGGTCTAAAAGACCTGCTTAAGCAAGCTTAGGCATGCACAGGGGACTGTGGTTTGATCTACAGCACCGCATGCCATGCCATCCCCACCCTGAAGGCTGGCTGAGCCTGGGGGGTGAAGGGGGCACAATGCCATTAGCCCCACCCCCTGAAAAATGCTCCCTCTCTTTTCCAACACTTACCTCATCATTCTTCCCATTTTCTGAAGGAATTCTCTAAGTCTGCTTCTGTAAGTATCTTTAGTCACACTGTTCTGAATCCTGAATCAATTCAAAACATCCGTGTTTCCTGGTAATTTTGACTTTGGACATAGTCATAAACTACCCTGAGCCAGATCTGGTAAGTTCGGTGGAAGAGGACACACTCTGATGCTTTGCAAGCCTTCTGCTGAGTGACACTTAGCAGCGTTTGCTATATTTTTTATCACACCTCTTAATGACACTGGTGAAGGGGAAATTCCAGAACCGCTTCAGAAAGTGGCAAGTATGGTGGGAGAAGTGCGTGGGAAGCAAGGGGCAGCCTTCAAGGGGAGCAGAGGTAATGTCTCTTTCATTGTAATATTTTTTAAATGTAAACTTACAGTTTAAATTTTGTGCCAGTATCAGAAAGCTGGCTGACACTGGCCGAGCTCAGCGGAAACAGTTTTAAAATAATGACATGCTTTAGAAACACACAGTGTTACTATTATTAGCCACACCTGTACATCTCCCTATTGTATAAATGGGGTGTCTTAGACCATCAATCCATCTCTGTCGCATGGCCTGGCTCTCACCCAGAGCTCAGTTGGAGCTCACTACTAGCTAATCAAGTGAATGAGTCTACCCACCTGCCACCTCTTGCCAGTTCCACACTGGAAGACTATTATAAAGCAAAAAGACCTTTGAGAATCCTTAAAAAAATTAAATTCCTTCAAAGAACAAGATATAGTATCTGTTACACTGTTATACTGTTTCCCTTTACATGTAAGTAATCTCCCATCGTTCACTGCCTTTCATTGTTGGATGACCGTCCAGTTTTTCTCACTTAGATGCTGAGGCTGGATTCCAAGTTTCAGTGGTGCTGGATTTTCTCAACTTAGCAAAGTTGATGTCCTCAGGTGTAGAGTCTACAATTCTGGGTAACTCTAATGTTAATGAACCCATGCCCTCGCTTTATGATGCCTGGTACTCTGGTTACTTCCTGATACACAACACTTACAGACTTTCGAACTGTGGTGCCAACAGGCAAAATAATCACGAAGACAATTGTCAAGACACTAATTGGAAGAAAAGTTTTGGTACCAATAAGCAAATTAGAGGCATATAAATATTCACATTTAAGTATCAGGGAATGTTTTGGGTTTCTTAAGAAATACATAAGTTTTTACTCATGAAAATTAGTTTTGTAACTATCTGATCCTCTTCTATTTTTTTTTTTTTTTTTTGACTGTACTAACAAGAAAGACAGTCTGAACATGTGGTCTCTAATATCTGTTTTGCTGATCTTTTCTACCTAAATGACTCCCTAGCCTTTCTTGGCAGCCCGTGTCCTTGATCACATGAGAAGGACCATCAGTAAGAGCTGAGGTGTTTGCTGAGTGTATAAAGAAGTAGAGGCTCTGCCTCATCTTCTGGGAAGTCACGCTGTTTGCAGGAGACAGAGCTGGGCCCAACAGACTGCACGTCAAAACTGATTTCTCTTCTGTATGCAACTCCTCACCTTGATGTTTGGTGGAACAAGTTCCACTGCTGCCTATTTCTTCCACCTTCCTTCAATCCCTCCTTGTAACTTCTCCAGCCTCAGGTGGGAAGTCTCTCCATGGGGAATGGATGTCCTTTGCTAAAATCTAGGGTCAAATATGTTTTAATAGATTTAACCCTCAAAGACAGCTGCAAGAATTTGGACTGCATTCTTTTCCTTTCAGGAGTACCTCTACACTTCATACTCTGGTACCTTGGTCCAGGAACTTAATTCTTGCCACAATTCTGGTTGCAGAACTTGCTCGTGAACTGAGGCACCACTGTACTTGCAGAGAGGCAAGCTGAACTCATCCAAGCCAAGAAGGACCCAAGCCCCATGTCTTAGTTGCTTTTCTCGCCTTGCCGAGACAAATACCTGACACCCACAGTTAAAGGGAGAAAAGCTTATTTAATTTACAGTTTGTAGAGGTTTCAGTCCGTAATCAGTGGGCTCCAAGGCTGGGTGGCATGGCAGAGGGGCATCGCAGAAGAGAAACAGTTCATGGCAGGCAGAAGACAGCAAAGCAACAAGGGATGACCAGAGCTCTTTCTATCCCCGACACCTCATCCAGGTGTTGTCCCTGAGAGCCCTCCAGCCTTACTCCTACTGCCCTTGATCTTAGTGTTGCACCAGGAATCATTCCTACTCTATCAAACATTCCAGATCCAGCCACCTCTGAACAAGCTCCATTTGTGACCACATGAGGCTCTGGGGAGACATCTAGACACAAACCATGACACCCCAAATGCTCTCCCTGGAGTAGTGCCTGAGCCTTACCCAAGGTACCTGTTAAGACCTCAGTAAACCTCCAAATTAGGAAGCTTCAGGAAGAACGGGCACATCTGGTTCCATTGAAGCTCTTGAGACTGAAGGATCTGTGAAATAGAAAAGTCTACTGAGCCTTTACAGATGCCAGCCAGGAAAGGACCAGGTCCTGGAGTGAGATTCAGCCACTTTCAACAAGCAGGACAGACAATGGTTGGAAAATGTTCACCAGAACTTAAGCTTAGAAGAGTATTTTATACCAAAAGTTTAGGGAAGGTTCACAGTGAACCGACATTGGCCATAGATAAAAGGCCAATGAGAGGGAGGGTCAGCTCTAGGAGAGCAGGCCAGTCCATAAGGAGGAGTGCTTACTGCTTCTGGTCAGTTGGGGTTAGTGGTCTGCAAGTGGCTGGGCACATAGCTCGGGGCCACAGCACCATCCGGCACACCTGAGGCCTTGGGTTCAGCCTCCAGTGCTGTGAAACAAGACAAAATGTGAACAGACCAGAACTTTGTACCTTAACAGTAGCCTTGATGGGATGCTATTTTTTATTTGTTTGTTTGTTTGCTTACAGGTGTGCACCACCATGCCCAGTCTCAATCACTGGCTCAGCTTGCCCTGGGGGTGGAGTTTAATCCTCGGGCCCTGTGCTTGTTTGCAGGTGCTTTAATCCACTGAGCTATCTGGCTGGCTTTATGGGATTTTAATCTAAGATTTTCACACACATCACATGCAACAGTTGATAGATTAGGTCCAATTGGAAAATCTAAAATTTGAACTAAGTGGCTCAGCAGGGGGACAGGGGCCTCTCTTTGTAAACATCCTGAACTTGTGTGTGTGTAAAGGACCCATCCTAGGACTGATAGCCTGCACACAATGTAAGGGCACAAAAAAGACTTGCTCTTCCCCCCTTCTGTTGCTCTGGTTGCTTTTAGTCTCCTCTGCCACCTTTAACTGTCACCCCTGTACCATGCCACCCTGCTTTGGAGCTATCTGATTATGCACTGAAACCTCTACAAACTGTGAGCTAAATAAATCTATTGCTCTTTATCTTTGGATGTTGAGTATTTTGCCCCAGCAAGGAGAGAAAAGTAACTAATGCATCAAGGAATGGAGTCTTTTGCAGCTTTCCCTTGCAGCCAGTATGTTGTCTTACCTCATCCCCCTCCATCCTCTATCTTTCTAATTAAATTTAGGACATTGCCTCAGGATCTTCTGCTCAACACCAGGCTCTTCTTACCTCTGGAACGAACTGGCGCCTCAGCTTAGCAGGGATCTGTGCTTCAGTCCTCCAACAAACGGCTAATGATTTCGAAGGGAAAACTAGTAGCCCCATCTTGGGGAAGCAAGTCAAACTCTCAGGGAAGCAGGGTGACCAAAAACCCCCTTCCCCCAGTGGGGACATGAAAGCAGAGGGCCTTCACCATGAGATCCACAGACAGCCACAGTGTCACCTACTCGTGTCATGTTGCACTTCCTCATGCAATCATGAGGAAAACTCAGACAAACACAAAATGAAGAGAGTTTGGCTCTATGTTTTAAAAGCAGGAGGAAACATTCTCCAAGTGTCATTGTTAGAAAACATAAAAGAAGGTTGCAGACATGTCTGATTAAAGCAGACTAGGAAGGCATGACAACTGGTTACAAATTCCTGGCTCTGGCCTGGATCCCATCCTGAAAGAAATAATAAAGGGCAATACTGGGTCAACTGCCAGAATGGAAATACAGATGGTGAATTAAGGGAATTAAATCAATGTTCAGTGCAGTCAAGTTGGTAAATACTCCACAGTTCTGTGAAGGATTATTCCTGTTCTTAGCATATATGCCCTGCAGTATTCCAGGGTAAGAGGCCATGATACAGGACTGTGTGTTTCTAAAACATCACTTTACATGTGTTCCCAGGGAGTGACTCTTGGTAAAAGTAGTACGCTCTTCTTACAACTTTCCTGAAATTTTAGAGTTATTTAGAAATGAAAAGTAAACCCAATAACAACATTTTAGTCTTACCTATGAGTTCTGAGTAAGATCCAAAGCAACTAGAAAATCACAGAGCCTTCTTACAACAACTTAAATCAAATTTCATAGGAGAATGTCATTTTTTGTTTTTGTAGTACCAGGGATTGAATTCAGGACCCTGTACTTGGTAGGTAGGCACTTATTCTACTGAGCCATCTCCCAGCCCTTAAAACTAATCTTTTTTTTTTTTTCTTTTTATTTTATGGTATTTAGGACAGGGCATACAGGATGTACAGTGTCTCACTGTGTAGATTTGGCTCCTAGTGATCCTCCTGTTGTTTACAGCCCCCCAAGTGCTGGGATTACAGGTGTGTGCCACCACACCCAGTTTCAATTGCTATCTCAGAGTGCCAAAGAGGTGGGGCTGGCATAGTGGGCCTGGGGATCAAACTCCTGGCCCCTGCCTCTGCCTAACCAGGCACTTTAATCTACTGAGCTATTTGGCTGCCCCTTGGTGAATCACAGGTAGAAACTTCCTGTTTCTGGCTTCCTCTATAATTTCTCCTGGAAGACAGCAGAGTTGGGGCAACTACCAGTGCTTTTGCGAAACTCCTGAAGTCTTCCTCCAGGAAAGCCTTTATGCTGCAGAGCCTGAGCAGGCACTCCTTCAGCCATCTCACTGGAGGACTCCTCAGGAAACCTGAGTGTTCCCCAGGCTCCAGGAAGAGGACCACCAAATGCAGGTCAAGGCGGATGCACCATGAAGATGGTGAGGAATGACCACAGAGTTTTTCTCACAGATCTTCAGCCCAACTTTCTCTCTGGCTATGCTAGGCTTTATCCCGATCAAGCCAGTCTCTGGGGAGTTATGTACCTGGAACCCACTGAATTGGCCTCTCAACAGCTCTGTTTCTCACACCAGCCAATCATTCCTCCCCACCTGTCCCCTGGCTTTGACAGTCCCCTCCTAAGTCCTCAGGGTCAGACTTCCTACTGCCTCCCCCAGCTCAGCAGCTTTCACCTCCCACACCTTCGAGGATTTTTCCTATTATGATTAGCTGTGTCACCTAGTGCCCTCAAGCTTTACCCAGGTCATAACCTATACCAGAAGATCCCCTTCCAAGGCTGAATAGCACTGTATTATGTGAAGGAGCCATATTTTATTTACCCATCCATTCATTGATAGATATTCGTGTTGCCTGTATCTGCTGACTCCTGTCGGATGGAACAGTTCTGCATTTATGTGCATCCTTTTCTCCTTCCGAGGGACAGCTTCCCAAGCAAGGGCATCCTTTAGTGTTCACTTCACTCTTGCACAACCACGCAGCCTGTGCCGCTCACAGGCTCCATGCTCAGCTGACCCAAGCGCTGCTCAGCACATCTCTGGTCAGCCCGCCATTTCTAGGCTGTGTGCTCGAGTGTCCCACTCACTGGCACTCCCACACATAGCCACCCACTAGCACCTGGCAGGCAAACTCTCTTTGTCCAGTCTGGCAAGACAAATGGCATTCCCATCCACTTGCAGGCAAAGCTGGGAGCCAAAGTCACTCTATTCCTTCAGGCTCCACATCTAGTCAGTGACCAAAGTAGCACATTCCGGCCTCCAACATCACAAAATCTTTCCAGTCTTCTTCCCTCCATGGCAGATCCCTTAATACCAGTGACATCACTGTCATCTGGACAACTGCAAGGGCCTCCCTGATTCCACGCCTTTTCCAATGTGACCATGCCACCCCTCGGGGTACCCGCAGCGCCCACCCAGGGACAGGCCCAAAGCTCTGCTTGCCAAGAGCCTGTCTCCTGCCCACAACTGTGTGGGCCTGGCCGGCATCTCTTCCTCATACATCAGCTGCTTGCCGCTTTCCTGCCCGTGCTCCCACTGTTTTTCCCACTTGGCTCATGGCCACCATTTCCCTCACTGGCCTAACCTTCTTCCACATTCGTCCATCACCTCGAGCCTCTGTCTGACTCCTAAGCCGGGGCTCTTCGCTCGTGAGCCATCTCCCTGAAGCTGCAGCACCTGTTTCTCATCCCTTGTTCTGTTCTTGGAGCCTTCCCCCAGATCCCCATTATTATCGTAGGTGCTATGCACATGTCCTCAGGTCAGGAGAAAACAGGGTCCAGTCTCCCTCCCCCACCAGTGTAATAAATCTCACAGTGATACAGAGACGACTCATAAAGTAATAAATAGTACGTAACTTCTCAAAAGCCCCACTGTTAACTCTGAATAGCATATCAACAAATGCACATAGAGGAATATTTAAGTTGTGAATTTCCAGTTCAAAAGGAATTATAAACAATTTAAATTAGTGAAGGGCAGCCCTGGTGTGTGCCCCGGGTCTATACAAGTATTCATAGACGAGAGCTGAGTCACAAAACGACAATGAATGGCCATTCAGTTCTGTGGTAAGAGCCTTAAATGCCAAGGTCATAGACAGATGATTTTTACGGCCCCTGTTTTCAGTAGCTTATGAAAAATTAGCCTCTCTGTCTGAAGCTTTCTTTGTCTAGGCTCAAATTTCATTTCAGAAATTCTGAACAAGCTCTTCTCAATTAAAATGTATCATTTTTCCACATTGTAAAAAAAAAAAAAAATGTTTCGGAAAAAGTTAGTGAAACTCAGAGAGCTGATTGGCCAGAAAGGAATGAGGACCATCAAAGAATTTTAAGCAGAAAGTTTCTTAAATAGTGGAATGAGGTCTTATTTTTTGTAAGATGTTCCTTGGTGCACACACTTTTTTTGAATTAGCAGTTTTACAAGATAGAATTTGAATTGCAGGCTCAAGTGTAAAGAATAAGAGAAACAGTCTTCATCCACATTTTTCAATTTTTCATAGAAAAACATATTTCAAATTTATAAGATGTACCACAGTCTTCTCTTTCATATACCTAACCCCATGTTTTAGTGGGAATTCATTCAGATTCTTTGAATAGAAAACCACAATGCAGTGACATTTTTGGAAATTGGAAATAATGTTTCTAGGTCTGTTAAGAAAGCATTTATTTTCATATCCATATTGAAATCTATAAAAAGCACTCCTCAAAAAAACTGGAAATAAGGAAATAAAAAATTTTAACTCAAGGGCCAGAGAGATAACTCAGCAGACTAAGCATCTATTTAAGCAAGCACAGGAACCAGGGCTCCATCCCCAGCACTACATGTCATGCCAGCCCCACCCCTGGGAACACGGAGCCAGTGACCAAGTCCAGGCATGGTGGGGCACACCTATAATCCCAGCACTTGGAAGGCTGAAAACAGAAGGATCACTATGAGTCGGAGCTATATAGTGAGACCCTGTACCAAATATGTTAAAAATAAAAATTTAACTCAAAAGTAGGAAACAATGAAAAATCAAAATGAAGTAGAATAGATTAGTAGAGATTAGTAGATATAAAAGTTTTTTAAAAAACTAAAGCAAACATAGAATAGAAATAGTGGGTAAAGCCAAGATGTTTGCTTCTGAAAGTCCAAAAGAAAAAAAGACAAAGCTCTGGCAAACGTATTCATGAGAAAATCTTAACATGAATATGTAATATTAGGTGAGCTGTGGTCATACCCATGAAAAAGACTACTGTATGCAACTCAATATTAATGTGTTTTAAAATCTTGGTGAAGTAGGATGTTAATAGAAAATTAATGCAAACTCAGAAAGAAATAGGTATCTATGTGGAAAATAACCATTACAGGAAAAAAGCTGAAAATGTTTCCAAAGAAAAACCTTAAAAAAAACTAATTCAGGTATATTGTAAAGATGGTTTTATCAAAGCCCTAAATAAGGATAAATAATGTACTATAGAATATAGAAAAAGGTGAACACTTTCTAATCCAATATATAAGGATTGAATAGTCTGGATACTAAAAGAAAAGGAAAAAAATATAATCTAATGCAACAAATGCAAAAGTTCTAAACAGGATAGTGGTAAATCACAATAAGAATGCAGCACATGTCATTATAAAAATAATATACCACACCCAAATAAGCTGTAGTCCAGCTAGTAAAGAGCAGTGTGCCTGCTCGCGTAATTTATCACAAGATGTGAGTTGAAGCAAAAAACATTGATATGAACACCTCTATAAATAACAAAAAGATATTAATAAAATTCCACATTCCCTACCAATATACAGAAGTGCTTTGCACACTGGAAGAGGTAGGTCCTTCCCTAATCTGAGACCAAAAGCAGGCACAGTGATGAAATGGCAGAATCATTGCCACACAAAGGTCTAAAACAAGGCTTGTCTAACTGTTAAAAAAGAAAATAATGATGCTGAGAAATTGTCTTTGGTTTCTTTTTTAAGCCACTTAAAACAGCAATAAGTAAAAAATAAATAAAAGGGAATGTATTAAAAGATGTAGAAGACCAATGAGTAAGACATCCAGGTCGACCTTACAGTAGCCAGAACCTGAAAGATTTCAGAACACAAGACAGCAGCCTGCTGCCCTGAAGGCTCTGCCTCTGGCACTCTGGGCACAGCTTGATTCTGAGGCTGATCCATTCCTTTTTACTTTCACCAGTGCATATTAATTTTACAAAATATTGGGTACGGTGCGTGTTTTCATCCACACATACGACACACGGTGTATCACATCCATCCTTCCAATGAATGCCCCACTACACTTACCCCATCCCCATTAACCCTTCCTCTTGCCCAATATTAGTCTCCTTTTTATTATTGTTTAGAATTTACATATTAAGGCAGAGACATGACACCATTCTTTCTAAGTCTGGATTATTTTGATTAACATGGTGATCTCCAGTTCCACCGATTTTCCTGCAAATGACATACTTCATCTTTCTTTATGGCTGAATAAAAATCTATTGCATATGTATCCTACATCTGGTTCATTTTTCCCTTTTGGAAAATCTAACTTGTCTACTTATATATGAGCCAATGATGCTCTCAACATTCACTTTTATAACACTAGTCTACTTCATTCTCTCTCCTTTTTCTGTGGAGTTAGTTACACTGTTTTCACTTGACATACGTCCTGTCCCCAATCACAGGTACTTGTCATCATGTATCTCGCTGTGCTTTGTCCTACTCTTTCATCCAGCTTGCTCATTTTTTCGTCAGCTGTGTCTGCTTTTCTCTAGTAAGAAAGGAAGAGACTTTGGAGTCTGGGTGGTCTCCCAACATCCCCCGTGTTCATGGTGCCAAGCTTTTCAGCGGCAGCTGACTCTAGAGTTTACGATTGACTCGTTGCCTAGTGCTGGGATTGCGAGTGTTAGTGCCATGCCAGCCCTCGAGCAGGCAATCTGCATGTGGTACGAGAGAAAAAGAGGCCTGCTTCCCGTTTTGGTCTTGTTGCCCTTGCTGTCTTCTGCTGCCATGAACTGTTGCCCCTCCGCCACACTACCCTGTCTTAGAGGCAGCTGAGCGTGGGCTAAAATCTCTACAAACTTTAAGCTAAATAAACCTTTCGTTCTTTAACTTTGAATGTTGGATATTTTGTCTCAGCACCAAGAAAAGTAACTAACACAAAATTGGTACTGGGAGTGGGGCTATTGCTGTGACATTGTCTGGCCATTTGGCTTAAGAGTCTTAAGTACTAATTTGAAGAGATTTTGAGAGACTGGCCAAAGAGGCAGCTCACATACACTCTGAACTATGTAGGGGACTCTGGTCCAAGTCTGGAAATCAAAGTACTGGTAGAAACGCTGCAGAGGCTCAGGAGGCTGCTACTGAGGGGACCACATCATCAGCCGCTGGGTCCCAGGTGCACATAGTGTGCTCTGGCAGGAAGTTGGTCTGCATTTTGCTTATGTTTAGAAATATTGCCTAAGTGGCAGAAAATTTTCAATATCATCTACTATTGGGACAGTGGCATGGTTGCTGTTGAGAGATTTTGGCCATATCTCTACTCAAAATTAATTAAGAGTAAAGCATCGACAGGGTGATTTAAAACATACGGCCTGAGGAAAGGATCCAGTAGAGCTGTGGATGGCGAGGATAAAACTGAGGAGAACTTCATTGTTGAGAAGAAAGCAGACAATGAAAGCAATCACCTGAGGCCCTTCACCAGAAGGGAAAGTGCATTTGAAATGTAGGGGATCCCTTAGAGTATCTTAGTCTTGCCATGCCCTATTGTTAAAAGTTAATGGGAAGTACAGATTGGGATTATAATAGTGCTCTTCATGGGATTCTAATGTACTTTTTTAGATACATGTTTGTAATCAGATTAGTCAAACTGTTATGGTTTGAGCCTTGAATTTTGATTACTCCTTAAATATTTTGTTCTTGGTACAGAAATGAGTGCAATAAGAATTATACTAATGTAATTGTGATAGTAATGTAAATCTGAGTAGACCAAGACCTATTAATTCTGCACAAATCTGCCACTGCAGGCTATGGATTAAGGAAATGTACCTGGTCATCAAGTTTTGACCAGAGGTGGATTGTGGTAGATGAACCAATGGCCAACTTCTAACAAGAATCAGCCTGGTGTGGGATGTGGAAGGCCCACCTGAAGGTCGTCGCCAGTGGAATAAAAGAACTCTAGGGGAAGATGGCGTGCAGCTGACCCCCTGGAGAAGGTAGTCATGCTGGCTTTCCTGATATGAGCTCAGCTGTTCTCATCACTTGAGAAGCTTTGCTGTCACTGGCGATGGCTGTGGTTCTTTCCAAGGGAGCTCCAGTCCTTACTCTGAGCATCGGTTCCCCACTCCCAGGCAGATCCCTTTGCCTGCTGGCACAGATTCTTCATCTTGATGGAACACTTTCCAGCTTCTACCACTGGTCTTTAGACCTTCCCAGAACAGACCCTTGATACAGACCTGCAGGAGACAATGTCATGGGCTCTAAGCCTCCAACTGGACCCATCAGAAGCATTGCTGTGGGATCCAGGCCCTCAGCTGGACTCTTTAGGTCTCTAGTATGTGTGCAGATCTCCTGCACTCATTTGCATTTGACTAGTTGGTTGAATATTATAAAATAATCCTATAAATTATGCACCCTGTGTTCAATACTTTCCCTTCTAAATCATGACTATGACAGTTGTCTATGTTGGATTTCAACTTGTGATCCTCCTGCCTCAGCCTCTAGTTCTTGGCTTACAGGTGTCTACTACCATGTCTGGCTTATTATTGAGTTGTTTGTAATTCTGGATACAAGTTCCTTTTTGGATACATAATTTGAGAATATTCTCTGCATATGGAAATCAAGGTCTCTTGCATGGTATTGAAGTACTCTACCACTGAGCTACTCTTCTAGCTCCTCTTTTCTTAATAGCATTCTTTGAAGCCAAAAGGTTATGAATTTTGATGAAGTCTAATTTATCAATCTTTTTAAAAAATTCCTTGTACTTTTGTTGTCATAATTCAAGATCACGAAGATTTACTACTGTGCTTCTTCTATGAATTTCAAACTATGTTTTTATATTTTACCTATAATTTTGGAGAACAAAGTGTGTGTGTGTGTGTGTTCAGTTTTGGCATATTTGTTGCAAAAACTATTATATTCCTATTGAAACGTCTAGTTGTGTTGTAAATAAGTTAAATATATATATTTACTTCTGGATTCTCAATCTGTTTCTCTGGTCTTTGTGTCTATCTGTCTGGATAATTAAGCACAGCTCTGTAGTACATTTTGAAATAAGAGAATTACATCAAATGTCGCTCTTTTGAGAGAGGGGCAATTCTGATTTCTGCACACATTTTAATAGAGATTGTGTTAAATTTATAGATGAATTAGAACTATTTCTACCCCAATATAAAATTTCCAGAGCTGGAGAGATAGCTCAGTAGAGTAAGCATTTGCCTGGAAAGCACAAGGTCCTGAGTTAATCCCCAGTAGTGAATAAATAAATAAATAAATAAATAAATAAATAATTGCCAGTGTGAAGATTAGGTATGTTTACCCATTTATTTAAGTTAAATTTTCTTTAATTTCCCAGGGCCATTTTGTTCCTCCAGTACTGTTTTCTGTATATCACTCTTGCATTTCTTTTGTTAAATTTATAGACATTGAATTATTTTTGATGAAGACATAAAGCAATTGTTTTCTTAAGTTCATTTTCAGGTTATTTATTGCTACTATATGAAATTATAATTAATTATGTATTGACCTTGCTGAAATTACCACTTCTAATAGTTTTCCAGTGGATTTCTTGGTAATTTTATATACTACATCATGTAATTCATGAATATAGTTCCACTTTGTTTCTGATGTGCATCCATTTTCTTTTCTGTATTTTAAGAAAGTGTTTACATGGTGTTCAAGGTGTCATTACTAGACTGGACTCCTAGTGATCCGCATGTCTACAGCCTCCCAAGAGCTGGGATTACAGGCACATGCCACCATGTCCAGTCTCAATTGCTGTCTCAGAGCACCCTGGGAGTGGACCAGCACAGAGGGCCTGGTTCCTGCACCTGCTTGCAGGCATTTTAATCTACTGAGCTATTTGGAAGGTCCTGTGAACCTATTACTTATTATTATATTTTTTTTTAATGTCTGACTGTCTGTCGATATAATCACCCTGGCTAGTCTCTACTCCAGTGTTGAAGTGGCAAGAGTGACATTCTTCCATTCTGCTTTCCAGCTAATCTTTGTATAAGAATTGTCAAGTACTTTAAAGAGAAACCCATCAAATACCAGTCTCTCTTCTCTGGGCCTCTCTGGAAGCAAGACTCTCTGTCCAGTTTAGAAACCTCATGCCCCAAGTCTTATTCTCTCACCCTACAAGACTGCCAAAAGCTCTGCTGCTTCTTTCCCTCTTAGGGGGCACCCTCTCCCCAGACTCTCAGCTACTCTGTACCAAGAATTCATAAACGCCAAGAGTGGAAAGGCAGCACTTCACCATGTTTGGCTCACTGTGGGGAGATTCCCTTCTCTCTGGTGTCTACAACCTTTGTCTCAGTGGCTGTTGGAAAACTTCAACACACCACTTTTCACTGAATCCATCTTGTTTTTCTGTTGTTCTCAATGGAAGCATCACATCTGCAAACAAGTTGCCTGTTTCTTTTTACCAGTACATTAATTTATAGATAAACTACAGGACATTCAGCCAGTTTTCTATGGAGAAGCATCGGGGCTGTCTTTCAGCCTGCTGCTATAACTATCAATGCCAGGTCAACAGTCCTTTAGGCATGTCTTCACGCATTGCCTCTGAGCATTTGAGACAGCATCCTATGGGTGTTAATATTACATATTATTTTGCTAGATATTGCCAATTTCCTTTCCTAAGGAATCCACTTTGTATACTCACTTATAGTACACAAAATGTCTGTTTTCCCATAAATTTACCAAAAGTTGATACTGTCAGACTTTGAACATTTTGTCAGTCTGATAAATGACAGATAATCTCTTGGAGTTTTGACATGCATTTCTTGCTTGGCACACAATGGCCTCTAACTCAGTTCATGAAATCATGTTAGCCTTTTACGTGTTTGTCATGGGGTCATTTTCTCGACAATTTTTAGGAAATTCTATTTCAGTAAGCCTTATGTACTTTGTGTTGAAACCTTCTCAAAACCTTCTCATTGAACTAAGAGAAAAATTTCTTATCTGTAAGTATCATATGGCTGTACCAATTAGGTGCTGACAAGTGTATCAGCCCCTCTCTGTCGTTCCCCTGCTCCCATCTCCCATACCAAGAAATCAATAGCCTTCAAAACCTTGAAGCTTCAGACCTGAATTTAGATTTTTTTTTTAAGTAGTGGTAAGACATCTCCACTTGTGGGTTATAAAAATAAAAAGTCTAATAGGAAGGGCATGCTCTGCATTGCTGTTCTTTCCAAGCATCTTAGCTGTTTTCACATGTTTATTCTCCATATAAACTTGTTAATCAACATGGTCAGTTCCAGGGAAGAAAAATCTAAGGAAATGTTTATTGAAGGTATATTAAATCTCTAGCTCATTTATGGAGAATAACATCTTTACGATGTTGAGTTTTCCTATTTAATAATATATGTTTTCCAATTTGTTCAAAATTATTTTTAGTCTTTCAAGACTGTTTTACAGTTTGACTACCATTTTTCACTACTTCTTATTTGGCCTATGGCTAGCTAGCTAATCTTTCATTATGGCATCCTGAGCTTTTCCTTCCAAACTTAGTTTGAAGGCTATTGATTTCAGTCTGCTAATATTATGTAATGAGATTATATTATCTTACTTTATTATTTTGTAATACTTTCCTGTTGATTTTTCAGGGTTTCCCAGATATACAATTATACTGTCTATAAATATAGACAGGTAGTTTCTTCTTTTCCAGTGTTTATGTCTAATTGTTGTCTCTTATTTAACTGTATTAATATGAGCTAATACAGAGACAATGGGTATCCTTGTCTTATTCTTGACTTTAGGAGGATGCTCCCCTAAAATTTAAGAATAAGACTAGATTCTGGACACACACACACGTACTTTATTATTAAAGAAGTAACACCATGCTATTTTTATAGCTACATGATAGACATTTGTTTTTGAAAATTTATTTGTAGAAATAATTTAAGGCCTGGGTGAATATATCTTGTTCCGCCCAGGAATTCTTTCTATTTCTATTAAAATCCTTGGGATCCTATTAGCAACCCAGATGCATATTCTAACATTGGAGTTTTAGACTTTCTTGGCCTTCTCAGGCACTTGAAGAGAGGCTAGCTCCATTGGGAGGCTTGTTTAGCTCTAGTCCAACCCTACCTTTAGAGTAGCCCAGGTTATCTGACCCTAGTCATCTTTTTTTTTAATGTTTTAATAATTTTGAGAAAGAAGTTGCAATGAGATAGTTTCAAAACAGGTTACTAGTATAGTTATGATAATTAATATATTGCATATGATTGTCTCTGTAGTAGCTATTCCTAGCACAAGATGCTGACATGGTATTGTGTCTAAACACTATTAGTTCAAAACCTTCTCACTGAACTAAGAGAAAGTAGCTGTATATTATGCTATTGTGTATACATAAATATACATTTTTTCCACTACAAAATGGTCCATTTATATCCCGTTTTTTGTTTAATTTTGTCAGAGATATACTCTGGTCATCTTGAACCACATTTTTTCCCCCTTAGTACCAGGAGTTGAAAAGCACAGCTCCATCTTTTACAGTAGTTCTCCTTTCAAGACCTCAAGTGTTTCCCAGGACAAAAGTAGCCCATATTCGAGCTTCAGTCTCTTGATCCGTGTTGTCTCCAGACTGCAGCCTGTACACTGTTATGATTTTATTCTTCTTTCCTTATTTGGTCATTCTGACTACCCCACTTCCTCCTGGGCTTACAGTCTGCTTTGAAAATGTTACTCCATCTTAAAAATATCAACAACAACAACTAGCTCTCTCTTTACAAAAAGCTGAGTAAATTTCTCCAGGGCAATTATCCTCCTCACAAACACAAATAAAAATTAGTTAAGGATGAGGGAAGAAGAGTGGGTGGAGAAAGGAAAAAGAGGAAGAATGAGGAAGGGAGCTAGGGTGGAAGAGGGAGAGAGAGGGACAGAGGAAAGGAGGGAGGGGTGGGCAAAAGACAGGAAGAAAAAGAATGAGACAGAAAAGAAGGAAAAAAGAGAACTGGTACCTTTCATCTTTACAAATGAAAATACCTGGTACTTGTGCTTTTACATTGCCAAATACAACTTTCCATGAGAGCCTTGGACTGGACTATCCTCTGAGAGAACTCTATCCCCAGGTTTTTCAAGGTAATTTCTTTTGTGCTCATTAAGCTCACTTAAGAGTTTGCCTCACAGGTTTAACAATTGTAAAAAAAAAAAAAAAAAAAAAACTGAACTACTTTTGTTCCAGTTTATAAAGCAACTACCCTGAAGATTATGAGTCCCCTGGATAGGCAGCTGGCTAATAGGATTGGAGCAGGATCTGACATCTACTGGGCCTGGAGGCACCCAGACAACTGTCACCTGAAGGCAGCAGCAATGGAGCTCCTGGGGGTGGGGGGAGCAGGGAGGGGTCCTCCTTGATACAGGACCCAGAGGTGCTATATATTTGATTTTTCAGTGTTCTAAAGTACATGTCTGTTATTCGTACTAAAAGGAAAAGAACAAGAGATGATCAGGACCCAGACACAGACGTAAATCAAACCCATAGCCAGAAGAGGGAACTGGTCTGCACAGCCCTGCTGGGTGGAGGCCCTCAGGCTGGGGCCCTGACAAAAAGGTCCTGTGCCACTGCAGAACTGGGATCCCACAGAGGCAGGTGCTGTGGCCTCAAGGAACCAGAACTGAGTCCTGGCAGGGACCACCAAGCCTTGTTTGTGAAAGAGAGACTAGAAATGTCCTCACCCTGGTCCAGGAGAGAGACCAGACAGATGCTCACCAGTGCAGGGATAAGGCTGGGTCGTCCCTGGGTGGAGTGAGCCACCCTTCAAAAATAAAGTCTTAGGCATCTGCCATATGCGGATGTGAAAGAAAACAATGCCACATTACTATCTGGTGTTATAGAGAAATAAACTCAAAATCGATTAAAAACTTACAATATGAAAATAAAACTAAAATTGTGCAAGACAATGTAGGTTGCCATCCAATCGGTGACATAGAACTTCTTAACGAAAGCTAAAAATTCAGAAGCTACTTGATATATTTAACTCTATAAAGGAACTTCTAAGTTGGGTGTGGGAGTAACAACTATGCAATGTGGCAGTCGGGAGGATGTGGCAGGAGTACAGTGGAGCAAAAGCCGTCCATAAGTAAGGATAAATGTAAGCCGCTTTTAGGAAAATAGATGCTGTCAACATTTTGAACTGATTCAGGACTTGGAGGCAGCCACCAACAGATACTCACAAAGGAGGTCTTCCTGAACCGCTCCAGAAAGTGGCACAGACAGGGGATGAGTGTGCTCAACGTGTGGAGATTGTTTTTCTGGGGGATTGATAACAATGTGGTTTCCACTATAATAATTATTTCTCGTTTTAAACATTCACCATACGTTTTGATCATGCTCCGTATTTGAAGACACTTTTTCACAGTGCCGCCGCTGCTCGACACAAAGCCTTGCTATCTCCGTCAACCCCCAAGCACACGCTTTGGCCTTTGGGCTGGTATCTCATCTGTTTACGTCCTTTTCTGATATTGTCTCATTTCTGGAGCCCTGTACCTGGATGTGGAGCTTAAATGTTTTGGGGGAGCAGTCCTTTCTCTCAGACCACCGCACCTTTCTTCAGTGTAAGCCAGAGAAAATGTAAACACTGTCACCTGAGTTACCTTGGTATTTGATGAGTTGAGATGACATCTAGTGGGTGCACTTCCAGTTTCCATCTGTACTTCAGGCCCAATGATTTATCTAATTTGTCTTCCTCCCCTTTGCTCAAAATTTCTAATGGCCCAGAGCAAGGTGCCACATAGCAAACTTCCACTCATATACACTTATAAAAACATGCACCTTCCTGACCAATTGAAGGGTTCTCACCTCTAACTCTTGAAAACTGTCGCCACCTCGTGGCCAAAGGTTGCTCTGCCGCTGGAACAGAGCCGCATCCTTTGACCCTTTCTGATGGGCTAGTGAGTGAAACGTACAGAAAGGTGCAGAAAGCACCCTTCCCCAAAACACAAAAACAAAAGTAGGGTGAACGTGTGTTTTTGTGACTCCTTTTCAGCTGCCTTTTTCCAATGAACTGAGCAATTCCTGGATCACATTGCCACCCAGACTTCCACAACTGGCTGTAGTAGCACCTATATGTAATTCCAGCCCTGTAGGAGCTAAGGTAAGAAGAGAATCCAAAGTTCAAACCCAACCTCGGCAACTTTGAGAGAGACTGTCTCAAAATGAAAATATTTTTTTAAAGTGTCAGGGATGGATGTAACTCAATGTGAGGGGCTCTGGGTTACATCTCCAGTACTGAGAAAAAGGAGGTGAGGGTCCTATATATATCTACAAAGGTGAGTAAGGAAGACAGTGGCTACAGTACTGGCTGCTTACTCTAGGTTCACATGCTTAATGGGTAGTTTTTAAAAATAGTATAATATAGGTATAATATAGGTATGATCATTGCCATTTAGCAGATAGTAAGCCCAGGCTGACCTTTCCCACTGCCTTTCACACTGCTAGGCTTATCTCCAAATGGCCTCTTCTAGCATGTGGCAAAGGTGCCCTCCAAGCTGCCAACTCCACTCCCATAAAGACTCTTTTGTCCCTCCTACCACCAGCTTTACAGACGTGCACCACCCTTTGCACTGCCTCCATCACTTCCCATTAACTGTAACTTGAACAGTTAACTATTGAGCAAATTATTGAACACTTGCTCTTTCTTTCTTCACTGTGCTCCTAGCACAGTCCTCTTCTGTTGGCGTATTCCTACTTCTCTTACCTGCTGTATTTAGGCTCCTCACAGGGTATTTTACCAGTCTCTTCTATACTGATCTCATTTAGGGGCCTATCTTAATCTGGTCTGTGTTGTTGTAACAGAATACTTACAACTGGGTCACTCAAAAAGAAGTTTGGTTCTCTTGGTTCTGGAGCTTGAAAAGACCAAGGCAATGGCAAACTGCATGTTTGGTTCCAAGATGGCACCTGCTCACTGTACCCAATGCCCTAACACTGCACAGGAGCACAAAAGAAAGCTAACCCACTTCTGCGGGCCTTTTCTACACTAAATAATTCATCAGGACAGAGTTACCTCCCAAAATATTCCACTACTAACACTGTCACATAGGAGAGTAAGTGCATAATGCATGAATTCTGGAGGGTACAGACATGTTCAAGCCAGTGGCTGGGCATGGTGGTGTCTATAATCCCAGCACTCAGGAGGCTGAGGCAAGAGGATCACTGAGTTCAGGTTCTACCTGAACTGTAACTGTACAGTGAGACCATCTCAAAATGACTAAATTTTCTTTGAAGCCATAGCACTATCTCCCACCTCTGCATCCTACTTCTGCCTGTTATGTCAACTGTATAGACACACATGCCCATAAATGCTGGTTCTAGGTTTTCGATTTATGTCTCTCCTACTAGTTCAAGGTCCTCAAAACTGTGCTCCAAACTGGACTCTCCCACCTTCCATCTCCCTAGTCCCAAACTCAAACTTATTTCTATACACATCACTATAATTAATCACCAACTTAACTGTCAAAATAATCATTTATCCCTCTTCACAGCCCCATCACAAATTCTGATTCATCTTCAAACTTCTTGCTGTAAGCATGCCTTTCCACTTGCCCAATAGTTTTCTATTTTGTTGATCAGACCCATTAAGTCACCTGGTTCCTCTGTGCCTCTAATCAACCCTCACTGCCAGTGTCAAGGGCTGACTAAGCCATCCACACCCAGTTCAGATTCCTGGAAGAGCAGTCACTCCATAAACATTAAAACAAGTGAATCCATGCTCCACATTTATTTCAACACTTGGGATCACATATGCCTTGAACACAAGGTCTTTGAGGGCCTATATCTTTTATGCATCTCTAGCTCCAAGCCAGAATCTCCATTTGCACTTCCTATTCCAGTAATTACCAACTGAACACCCTTTTCCCTGAAATTAAGACCTACCTAGAAAAAAGCCTTGAAAACTAGAGGCTAACAATGCCAGCCCCTCTCCAAAAAGGCCAGTCCCAATCAGCCTATGCTTATCTTACCAGCCACAGAGTAGCCATGGGCAAGAGAACAATAATGGCAGGGAGACCCCAATAGGCTGACTGGGGCTGGGATTTCTGACCTCTAGTTTGGAATACTGACTGTTTTCCAATTAGGTCTTATTTTGGGGAAAACACAGCCACATAAGATGTGTTCCAGACTCTGCTAAGGCATGTGCTTGTTCTGAAATTGTCCTCTCCTCTACCTAGAGCCCTTCTATCCCTGCTCATAATCATGCCTGCCTTTCAAACTCAGACCCTAATAAAAATTCACTTTTTATTATATATTCTGGCAGATGAGCAATGCTGAACAAAAATCAAAATTTGACTTTTCAACAGTCCCAAAACTGATATTCACGGTTTCCTAACTGGAGTGTGTTCTCAAACACATTCCTCAAACTTTGGCCTTGCATCTGGTTCGTCAATCTTGCCAGTGGTTAACTAACATCTTATGTACTGAACTGACTGAGGGTGTCCAGTATGAAAGAGCAAAAAGGTTTAAATTGGTAAATACAGCTACTATCTCAATTCTTGCAATGTGAAATGTAGACCCTAAGTCAAAGTGTATTTTCAAAAATCCTTCAGGCCGAAAGTGCCCATCATATTTATTATTTAGTAATGAGACATATAACTTGTTTTCATTTTAATTTATTCTGTGTCATGAAAGTTTAAACATACAAACCTCAGCTTTAGTTATAGTACTGACCAATTTTAAAAACACGATCATTTGCACACATTCCTCACCTTTAATTTTATGTCTTGTTCTACAAAGATACTGTTAACACACACAGTTCTAGTTCCTTACAAACCTAGTTGTCAAGCAGCAAGCTGACA